>MU159747.1:7977-111596 GCA_015888305.1 Antheraea pernyi
GTCATCAGCAACACATTTGGAACCTTAACCCACCATATAACTACCTCAGTGTTCACTTACACTGTATAAGAAACTAACGAAACAATAACTTAAAATATTATTATTAAGATTTACATTATATTTAATATACATTGCCATTATTATAATTAAGATTTTGTGACTATACATAAAATAAACGCTTGTCTGTTCCGCCAGAAATTGTGTTATGGAACACTTTACGTAATACGTTTATAATCTAAGATCTTTTTAGGAAGACCTCTATATCATTAATGTTATTAATAATTATAATGTCGAATTGTAAGAAATAAGCTGAAAACTATTTCTCTTATTAAAAATGAATGAGTTGAAATCTTGCTAAATTTCATGCAGATGAAGTCGCGGGTAACAGCTAGTCTAAAATAGAATAACCACAATTACTTTTTATAAGGTCCGCTATCTGCCAGTGAAAGTCCCATGAAAATCGGTCTAACCGTTTTGGAGAAAGCACTGGCCGAAGCCACGGTTAACAGCTAGTATAAACTACAATTTCGTATATTACTTTTTATAAAGTCAGCTATATGCCAGTAAAAGTCTCGTGAAAATTGGTCTAACCGTTTTAGAGATAGCATTACGGGCGAAACCACGGTTAACAGCTAGTATAAACTAAAATTGCTTCAATTACTTTTTATAAGGTCAGCTATCTGTCAGTAAAAATTTCGTGAAGATCGGTTGAACTGTTTTGAAGATAGTACTGCAGCCGAAGCCACGGTTAACAGCTAGTCTAAATTAAAATAGACTAAATTACTTGGAATGATGTCCGCTATCTGCTGGTGAAAGTTTAGTGAAAATCGGTCCAATCGTTTTGGAGATAGCATTGCAGACGAAGCCGCGGTTAATACTTAGTCTAATTAAGAGTAGCCTAAGAAACCCGCTATAATTTCAGCTATGTGTCAGTGAAATTCCTGTCAAAATCAGTCTAGCCGTTTTGGAGATTACCCGGAACAAACAGACAGACAGACCGACAAAAATTTTAAAAATTGCATTTTTGTTATCAGAAGCCTGTATACTTTCATACCCAATCAGTCAAAAAAAATATTTTCTGTCAAAATCAGTCTAGCCGTTTCGGAGATTACCCGGAACAAACAGACAGACAGACCGACAAAAATTTAAAAAATTGCATTTTTGTTATCAGAAGCGTATATACTTTCATTTCCTAATCAGTCAAAAAATTTTATTTTGTTATTACATACAGACGTAAGGTTTAGCCAGCGTTTGCGATTTAAGCGCATAAAAATATATTTGTTACATCACATTACAAATCTTTGAATTTTTCAGCTTTTTTGCAGTATAATATGTATTTATTATACATATAAACCTTCCTGTTGAATCACTTTATCTACTGCTGAAAATTGTATTAAAATCCGTTGAATAGTTTAAAAGATCTGAGCGAACAGACAGCGAGAGCGACTTCATTTTATACTATGTAATGATGATTACACATGACATTTAAAGTATATCTATATAATCTTAATGCTAATTAACTCATGTTTTATTTTTAATATGACAATTTTCGTGGTGATATTTTGATAGAAGTCCCCATCAAAAAATAAAATAATAATATATCTGTTTAATCAAATATTACTTCTTAACTTCGTTCCTAAAATTTTAATAAGAACGTGTTTATAATTTCTAGTCACGGAACAACCGAATCCTAACTAGTATTATAAATGCGAAATTAAGTTTGTTTGTTTGTTACGCTTTCATACCTTAACTAATCAATCGATCATGATATTTTATTTTATACTGAAAAAATCTACTGCTCTCAAGATTAATCTACCATCAACACGAGCGTAGCCGCGAACAAACGCTAGTATTACTCTAAACGTGATAGATTCTAACATTTTATAATTGTTCACCTTCAAAATTTGCTACTAGATTTTTGATATGCGAAAGTTTCGTAATTCATTTGTTTTCTTTATTTGTGGAAACCTTGTTGTCTTTTTTATATACTTTATTCATCACGATGATTTCCTTCACTGTAAGTTCCGACTCAGTTGCAAGGATTCGAACCTATGTCCGTCGACGCTGTCCGAACACGCTATCAATTAAGCCCTCATCGCTTCAAATTGAATATCGTTGAGTTCGCGATTACAATTTCAAAGTGTACTGAAAGCATAACGTGAGAAATGTGAGATTTTTACAGTATATTTTTACGTAGTATTTTTATTATTATTTTTTTTATGTCATATCTGGCAAACTGACATTTGGATCACCTGATGTTAAGTGATCACCACCGTCCATAGGCACTAGCAACACCAGGGGAATCGCAAGTGCGTTGCCAGCCTGTGTTGGGGGAGGGACGAAGGGAAGGGGAAAAGAGTTAGACCTCCGGCGCTCTCACTGACCGAACGAAACGCAACAATACAAGCACTGTTACTTCACGTCGGTTTTCTGTGTGAGGGTGGTACTACCCCGAGCGAACCGATCCATTCATGCTGAAACCAGTAATAGCTTTAGCGTGACTCTACCACCTTCAGAAGAATTAACTACTATACAGATTTTTACAAAACCCAAGAGCATGGCTAACGAGATGAAACATCAATTATAAAGGTCGTTTGAAAAATGTAACAAATAATATTCATCGCCTGTCAATTTGGAACTGAAATTCTAACGTAAACGGCTTGGCAATACGCTGTTCAATTGTTAGTTCGTTCCGATATTGTTATTGTTCTCGTAAGGCAGGGTCACGAACACGAGCGTCTATTAGCGAGCTGTTAGAGCGCGTCCGCACGCCTTGATCCAACTTTGATCATTTCCGACATTTCACGCCGATATATGGTTTCGATTTTTCTATAAATTCTACACTAAATTAACGATACTATGTGAAATCAGGTGTCTATTGAAATTTATATGTAGAATATATTTATGTATATTTAATCCTAAGTAGTATTGTAAATGCAAAATTGAGTTTGTTAATTTGTTACGCTTTACCGAACTATTTTGAAATTTTGCGTTCTCGTTGTTTGTAATACAGAAAGGGACATAGGGTACCTTTCATCCAGAAAAAATACTTATCCTAAAAGATGATCAAATCTACAGCAACGCGAGCGAAGTCGCGAGCAAAAACTATTGAATTTACAGTTTATATATGTTGTTGTTTGTATACTTTTTTTTCTATATTTGCGGATAGTTGACTATTATAGTATTTAGAAGTCGGCAACGGCTACTATTGAATTTTTGGGGGCGATGGACCCGGGCATGTCCGTCGCCTGGCAGTGTAAACTGCACAGGCCCATGTCATAGCGGCGTATTGTACCGATGTGACTTCCACAAATCGTCAGGGGGGTCTAACATCTTGACTCCTCCGACCGCAGTCGGGCCCCTTAGAAGAGGCGAACACCTGTCGAGGGACCAGACGTAGTGCCGGTAAGGCAGTCCCTGCTCCCCCGGCCATAAGGTATAAGTAGACGTCATGGGTTTTAGTCCGTGAATCGGATATAACCCATCGTCAACTGTCCGGCGGGATGGGTATCCGTTATCCATGTAAATAAAGGGCTAGGCATTATAAGTTAGCGATCACGAATAGGACGTAAAATAAAGTTGTGTCTTTCGGTATATCTGTTCCGTATTGTCGGATTTAACTCAAAGATGGCTTGACAGAGTTTTATGAAATTTGGTTCACAGGAATATTTTGTAGGTGGTTCCGCAATTGCACTGTAGTATAATAATATAATAATCGTCACTAATATTCCTACCATATGTAAATTGCGAACAGGATGTAATTAAATTTAATTCACAGGAAAAGGTTTGATTCATATTCCATTAAAATTATCATTAATACTTTTAGAAATCATAAAAGATTCTCATATTTTTAATAAGATAAAATAAGCATTCGAAAATCATTACCTAGTGAATAAAAATAAAGTTCCTTTGATCCTTTACATTTGTGAAGTACTTCCATAGTCTTAGAATTATACATCATTACATAGTATAAAACAAAATCCCCTACCGCGTCTGTCCGTCTGTTTTAGATAAACTCAAAAACTACTTAACGGATTTTCACCAGTAGATAGAGTGATACATGAGGAAGGTTTAGGTTGGTGTCAAGGTTTTTCTTGTTATCAGATCAAGACAACGCCCGCCGGGCCCACTAGTTTACCTAATTAGAACACAAGAAAGAAAGAGAAAAAAAAACACTCTTTATTACGAAGTATATATCATTGTTGTTATTTTTAATTGTTGCTGTCATTGTTTGTTGTAACTACTATATAGTATAATATAGTAGACTGGATATTTCGTGAATATTATCACTCATATATGGTCATTTTTATGCCGAAAGATTGAGGGTACAGAAGTTGTTGCGTTAAAAGCACCATTTAGTTTTTCTTTATCAACAATCTAATAATGTATTTTAAATGAGACGGTAAGTAAGCAGTTTATAATTACTTATCTTTATGTTTTCCACGTATGATGACTTGTTTACAGGTCGTATACACATAAAGTAAGGGATGTTAAAAAATATATTACTCAAACCTGTTACGAACTTCCATCCGTACCTGTTTTTGCTACCTATTCACAGGTAAAAACAAATGTTATAGTGTAATTAATGTGCCATCGACTCGTAATGAAGATGTAATCATGAATTTAGATCTATCATTTATTTAAGCTTAGTTAATTTAATTACCATTATCGTTGTAAGGAAAATTATATTTTTGACACCGAAGAGAACTAATTATTTTGTGTAGGTATTTTATTTTTATTTTATTTTATGTATTTAGTACACCAACATAAATATTACACACTAGCCGACCCGTGCCCACTTCGTTGGGCGGTATTACGTAAGCGTGGAATGGTTATTTTGCGCTAAAACGCAGCGGAAGCTCTGAAAAGGAAAAAAATACCCCGATTCTGCAACATTCTTCATTGCTGCTCCGCTCCTATGGGTCTTAGCGTGATGATATATAGCTGATCCCTGATAAATGAGCTATATAACACTGAAAGAATTTTCCAAATCGGACCAGTAGTTCCTGAGATTACCCCTTACAACGTCACAAACTCACAAACTCTACCTTTTTATAATATTAGTATAGATAGATAAAATCACATATGGTCAATTACAACATAAAATTATAGTGTAATAATTACAATCACAGGCATGCATGACATTAATAGATGACAAAAAATAAAAACTAATTCTAATTAGGAACTATATAGATTAGATAATTGCTTACAAGTACACCATCAAGTTATATTTTTAAGCAAGTGCCACTTGAATGATCCAAATGCATAAAAAATACGTCGATGTTGTTATTTGTTCGCGATACGTCATTATACAATCTAGCCATACGTATTAAAGGACTGTTATATACGGTGTTAATGTTCGCAGTTGGAATGGCAAAGATATGTGGATTACGCAATGTTTGGCAATTAGGTCTGAGGTAGAATTGGTTGATAGGAAATGCATACATGGAACCGTTTACATGATATATATGAGCTATAACGATGTTCAATGGTAGTATGCTTGGACACCGATTCGATGAACGTTGGTTTGAATTTCTGTAACGAGTCATGGTTTGGGTAGAAGGAAAACATTGTAGTGAAACTATATCATGGTGGTGGAGGTTTTTTAAGCACGACTGGCTGGCTGGAAATTCAAGTTAAAATCTGTGACTAGGCACTTATAACTGTGTTCCAACAGCTACACTTAAGAATGCGTTCTGTTCTAGGTTTAGCATTTCGTAATATCTCCAATGTTAAAAAAGTAAAATTAAACCGTAATTCATACCCAGTTTATATTTATTGTTCAAGAAATCCAATGATGGCGTTAAACCGATGCACAATCCTCGTCAAACTTTTTGACCGCTCTGAAAATAGCCGTAAATCTACGCACAATGCGGTCGAAAATGTATTACAAAAGCAGTTAAAGTATTATTATAGGAATCTAAAATTGGCATTTGTTTATCGTTAAGCGCCTTGATGTTATATAGGTATAATATAGTACGTATTTAGATCTTAATTAGTCTTCTGCACATCTATATTCAGAGCAGGCAAAAGTTTTTGTTTTATATATCATAGCAGGCAAACGAACAGGGGGGTCACCTGATGTTAAGTGATCACCACCGTCCATAGACACCAACAACACCAGGGGAGTTGAAAGTGCGTTGCCAGCCTGTGTTTGCAGGAATGGATGGGAGGGATGGGGAAAGGAGAGGGAAGGGGAGGGGGGTCTCCGGCGCTCTTTTCCAAGAACAATCAAAACAAATACACGATTATCATACGCTAAATCAAATAATTTTCCGAAAATTTTCAGTTTAATGCCTACGATCCGAAAAAAAGTTTACTTGCATCGTGGTTTCGTAAAACCACACAATGTTTTTGTATTAATTCCGTTTAGATTATTAGATTTTGGAGACTATAAACTAATAATAATTACAAAATCTCCAAATGTATTATTGTTATATAGCACTGGTATAACAGAATCCCAACATCCGTTTACCGACATGCAAAGGGAACTAATCGAACCGCAGTTAGTTTTTTTTTTTTCAAACTGACTACGCTATTGACCTGCCAAGGTCTTAACAGCTTCACCGGACTACCAGTCGCAGTTAGTTTAGTGGCGTTACTTCATTGGAATCGACTGTCTTAGCGAAAAGGTTAATAAATATATTAAGCTAACGAGAAACACTTATTTTTAACCCATTCGTGGATTCACTCTGTTCCTTTTTGTGACATGCATATTCATATAAATAGAACTGTCGTATTATCTGATTACAGTTTTCTTACATTATATTTTACATTAATGAAATAATATATCTGTATTCTAAAAATGGCATTGTAGTATTTATTTCCTTTAAAGTTTTCAACGAACTAGTGGGCGCCCAGTGGTCGACATTCGACCATAGTTCATTGATTTTTTTAAAGTTTGAATTTTATTAGGGTTAATATCATTGTTGAATGTAGAATGAAAAAGGGTAATTGGAACGTAAAAGTAAAATAATACATACAGTCGAGCATAGCAACCTCCTTCACAACCTTTTTTGAAGTCCTTTATTGACAGATGTCACAATGTCTTTTTTATTTACATGTGTGTATATGTTGTGTAAAATTGAAGCATTAGTGTGAGTAATGCATATTTTAATTAATTTAATGTACTTCTAATGCATTTTATATAAAATAAATAGCTTTCTGCACTTCTCCTCCATATAAACTTTAACTATGCCAAATTTCACATTCATCCGTTCGCCCAATTCCGTTAAAAAGGTGTCCAAAGTTTAAGCTTCACGTATTAATATATATGATATCGATGGATTTATAGAAGACCGCAGTTTAGTCGATGCAGTACGAATACACAATTTACGAAATTATCTGAAATGAAATGGAAATGACTTATCGTAGTATCTGTAGGAAGTAGTATTTGTGTGTCATTGCAGACATACATCAAAAATAATACATTGTGTTTTAGATATATTTATTTTCTCACACATTCCACTACTATTTTGTAAAGTTGCTTGTATGAATAGGAATTCTAAAAACCATTCTCCTGAATATTTAGAAACACGAGATTCCATTGTCACCGTTTACTTTCTTTTCCAAACGAAAGTGTCCTAGTTCCTGTTAATGGTTAACTTAAAACTCAATTCTCGTGATAAACAGTTTTGTTTTAAATAAACTTAACGAATAACTTTAAATCATGTTCTGTCAAAACACTACGTTTGAATTATTTTATCAGAATGGGTCTACTGGTGAAGCACAAGGCACTTTTTCTTTGCATTCCAGACTGTTATGTTCTTTTTAAGTACACCATGATTTATTTGTATAAGTACTTAATCAGATTACATATTTCATTAGAACAAAGCTGACACGGCTATATTTCATTGATTTCGCGACGCCGGTCTCGAGATAAAATCTTTAACTGTTATTTTAATAAATAGTTTCGGAACAAGATATGAAAGATAATGATATTCATCGAGGTTTGTAGTACGCTCCTTATTATTATTAATAAATAATTCAGAAAGTTATTTACTGACCATAAATAATCCCAGTTACAAATAAATTGTGTTATTGGAATCAAGAACAGTGAAATATCGAGCCTATGTTTTGGTTTAAATTTAGGAACATATATGTCAATCATTTCCTTTGTTGTAATTTACTTTATATAATATATATATATATATATTTGATTTACATTATAATTATAGAATTAACATTGACACTAGATAAATGAACAATGCAAGCACTGTTACTTCACGTCGGTTGTCTATGACAGGGTGGTACTACCCCGGACGAGCCGACCCATTCATGCTGAAACCAGTAATAGTTTCAGCGTGGCTCTACCACCATTTGAGAACTACAACTCGGAGAAAACAATAAAATTTGATTTTTTTTTTCAAATTCTCAATTATCATGGTTTAATGTCATCGTCGTTACATATTTAAAAGATTATGTTATCGTCATTATCATCAATTGTAAGAGACCCAACTGCATAGGACTCTTCCCGAAAGAATATAACACTACGTCAACCCACGTATTGGCGATTTCAAACCCTGAGAGATCTACAGTTCTATGTTTTCCCATATAGTATAGTAGTACCACAAGAACATTTGTCAGGTTCAGGTTTCCTCACGATGTTTTCCTTCACCGTCAGCCGACAGTATTACCTATTTAAATTAGTAAATGCATGCGAATTCCGAAAAATTCATTGATACATGCCGGGGTTCGAACCTGCGGACGTCGAAATGATATTCCGCCGGTCAAACCACTAGATCACCACGATACTTACGACTGTGTTATACATACGTATAACCATTACTTCGTTTCTCCTTATTGTGCCAGTTTCCCTATTTCAGCGATATGGTTGTAAGCGTAAGCCGTAAACTGTCTTATTCAAAGTATGTCTGAACAGTAATTAATTTTTATGTCACTCAAAGATCTATATAGCGTACATAATATTATATTTAGATCAAATATAAAAAAAAAACTATCTAATTTGAGCTCTGCGAAGTCACTTATGAACGTTAAATCACTACCACCGATTCGGAAAACAACTCAGTTGTTAAAAAGAGCCGGTAACAAACTCGATCTTCTTTATCTTATCTTGTACTAGCGGGCCGGGAGGACGTTATCCCGCCTTAATATTAAAAAGACCTTGTTAAACGATACAACTAAACCTTCCTCATGAATTACGATATCTACTGGTGAAAACCGCAGGAAAATCCGTTGAGAAGTTTTTGAGCTTATCACGAACAGACAGACAGACAGACGTGGCAGATAATTGTTTCATAATATGTAGTAATATATTTTTATTACCGATATACAAGTCATTATTACAGTCATTTTTAGTGAATGTTATTTATGGGGATGTCATTTCCTAACATCACTATCGTTCACATAATAATTAACCCTATAGTACCCTATTGGCATTAAAACCTGTTTGACATGATACTTGAACTTAATAATCACTAAATTAGATGTACTCTGGTATCTCATCATAGAATCTAACCCATTATTATCTAAAAATCATTTATTGGTCTTAGTGAACCTGAAATATAGGATGACTAATTTGTGATAATTTCTACTATAAAAATCATCTCTGTCGCTTACAAAATCTAGCTTATATCACTATTAGCCCATTGCATTAAAGTATCAGAAACTTAGTCTTTAGTTATTTACGAGGTTCCATGTTATAAATTGCGCAAACTGTCCATTTTTGTAATATAAATATGGCATTTAACTCAGCTACTCCTATTACTCAGCTATTCCTCATAGTACAATACCGTAAGATATTAAGCTATTGAATTGAATGAAGTAGATTATTCTAGCAGTAAAATATTTGTTAACTGGCGAATCTTGCGAACTTCTAACGAAGTAAAGCCTTCCCACCATTGCTATTTAGTATTAAAAATATTATACAGTATTTTTAACTAACCAATTAAATACATTTTATTAAAGTTATAACTCGATCGCTTGTTCATCAAAGATTTATCTATTGTTAAGCAGAGGGCTTCAGAAGAACCGATTGGTCTCTGTTATTATTGAAAACAATATTGCAATCGGATTGAAGAAGTTTGAATATAATATTGGTTCCGTTCTATCTACCTTTACTTATATACATATTCTCTTGCGATTTAGAAATCATAATATTATTTACATATGTCAAATCACATTATGTAGACCAAAGTCTACCTGCATATGTTACTATGGTTTCGATTATTCATATGCATGTTGTTTCCTGGTGGCCTCCGTCGACTCTCTACTATGAATATTTTATATTATTGTAAACAACTTTATCTTCGACAACAATGTTGCATTCAACATTTGAATTTTATAGTCCTATGAAATTGCCGGCCGCTATTGTCGACCACATAACATAAAATTGCCGATATTACTACAACCGCCTGTCAATTTTATAAAGTGCTCATGTAAAATGTAGCCTGCTATTCTGATCTACACATTCCAGGATTAAAAGTCTTAATCATAATAAATGTACTTTATTGATATGCAAATAGACTACTTGAACTTTTATAATTAGAATGCAATAAAATAAGTGTTAACTCCTGTATTGGTATATTTTATAGTATTTATTTTTTCAATATCTAGTTATCAGGATCTCGAAAGAGCACTGATAGAGACAGATTCCCCTGCGCGGAGCTACTAATGGTTGCGAAGGCACGTGCCTGTTTTGTCGCGTGCCGTCGCCAGTGCACGACGATCTAATCTCTGGCACGAATGTGCACGTAAGACCTGCCCCTTCACACGTGATTGTGCTCTAACTAAAAGATCGCATCTTACTGATGTGTGCCGTTTGCATTTCAAGAACAGGTCGATGTAACCCTGGATCTACTTTTACAATGAACTTTTTGATTTGATTTATTTTTTTATTTGATTTGATTACTAAAATATGTAAAATCATAATATGCAAAGTCAAGTCATTGTGAAATTTGAATTGCATAATATATTCAAATTTTGCAAACATTTAATTTAGAACACCCTAGTCGTACATATTTATGCAGTATTATAAATGTAGTAATCGTATATGGATAAAATAAAAAATAGCTAAGTTAACTTTGAGTGTACTAGTAGTGGACTGTTTTTATTTTATCTCGATAAAATGGTTGCAATTCACCTGCTTCGAATTCAGACAGAATTATGAAACATTTACGATTACATCGTAATAAACTGTATTTATTTTCAATCACAATTTGTCTTATGTAGTTGTATCGTTATTCTACTAGTAATATTTTTAGTAATTTATGTTTGTATACGATATATTTCAAAAATTATGAGAAAGTATAGTTTTGCTTTCTAGGCTAAAGTATAATAAAATATACCTACATTTATTTGAAATTTGTTTTTAGTTATGTTATGTTTATATCGTTCTTATTCCATGCGAATATTTTTCACAGTAGGATTCATGTATAAACGTTGTTATTCCATTCCCGAAAATATCAAATATAGTATACCTCTACTACAACTTACAAGAAAGTAATTGGGATAATGCTCTCATTGAGTTCTGAATACTATATCTCGATAAAATGGTTGCAATTCACCTGCTTCGAACTCAAACAGAATTATGAAACATTTACAATTACATCGTAATAACTAGTTTTTATTTTCAATCACAATTTGTCTTATGCAGTCGTATCGTTATTCTACTAGTAATATTTTTAGTAATTTATGTTTGTATACGATATATTTCAAAAATTATGAGAAAGTATAGTTTTGCTTTCTAGGCTAAAGTATAATAAAATATACCTACATTTATTTGAAATTTGTTTTTAGTTATGTTATGTTTATATCGTTCTTATTCCATGCGAAATTGCTAAGTTAACTTTGAGTGTACTAGTAGTGGACTGTTTTTATTTTATCTCGATAAAATGGTTGCAATTCACCTGCTTCGAATTCAGACAGAATTATGAAACATTTACGATTACATCGTAATAAACTGTATTTATTTTCAATCACAATTTGTCTTATGTAGTTGTATCGTTATTCTACTAGTAATATTTTTAGTAATTTATGTTCGTATAAGATATATTTCAAAAATTATGAGAAAGTATAGTTTTGCTTTCTAGGCTAAAGTATAATAAAATATACCTACATTTATTTGAAATTTGTTTTTAGTTATGTTATGTTTATATCGTTCTTATTCCATGCGAAATATTTTTCACAGTAGGATTCATGTATAAACGTTGTTATTCCATTCCCGAAAATATCAAATATAGTATACCTCTACTACAACTTACAAGAAAGTAATTGGGATAATGCTCTCATTGAGTTCTGAATACTAACTATTTGGAACACAGAGGTATAACTCCGAAATGCATTTGAATGTTAAAGCAAAAATATCTTGGAAACTAGCTGTACCCGCAACTCCACACGCGTTTTTTTATTCGTATTAAAGAATTATAAAATTGTGAGACTATGTACAATTATGGAAATGCTCTTTTAAGGCAATTGTAAGTAAGACACGCACGCCACTTACAGTAACATGTATCTTGTACATTATTATATATAGATATTATATATTTAGATATTTCACTGCTCACTTACACCGTCTAAGGAACTAATGAAACAATAACTTAAAATATTACTATAAAGATTTACATTTACATTACCATTGTTTTAATTAAGATTGTGTGACTATACAAAAAATAAACGCTTGTCTGTTCCGCAAGAAATTGTATTATGGAACTATTTACGTAATACGCTTAAAACCTAAGATCTTATTAGGAAGACCTCTATATCATTAAAGTTATTAATAATGTGAAGACCGGTGTAACCGTTTTGGAGATAGCACTGCGAGCGAAGCCACGGTTGACAGCTAGTATAAACCAAAATTGCTTCAATTACTTTTTATAAGATCAGCTATCTGCCAGTTAAAGTTATCTGAAGATCGATCGAATCGTTTCGAAGATAGCACTGCGGGCGAAGCCACGATTAACAGCTAGTCTAAATTAAAATAAACTAAATTACTTTTTATAAGGTCAGCTATCTGTGGGTGAAAGTCTCGTGAAAATCGGTCCAATCGTTTTGGAGATAGCATTGCAGACAAAGCCGCGGTTAATAGCTAGTCTAATTTAGAGTAGCCTAAGTAACCCGTTGTAATTTATTTGCGAGTGAAATTTCGGTCAAAATCGGTCCAGCCGTTTCGGAGATTAGCCGGAACAAAAAGACAGACAGACCGACAAAAATTTTAAAAATTGCATTTTTGTTAACAGTATCGGGTACTTTCGTACCCACTCAATAAAAAATGTTATTTTGATATTACATACAGACTCTTCATTTTTATTACATGTATAGATTATCTCACAAATCAGTCCAAGATGTTCAAATAACTCTATTTCGAGCAAACATTATTCCATTAATATTTTATGCATTCTGTAATAAATACCCTTTGGTTTTACATTTTAATACAACAGTCAGTAACAGTATCCTATTTTATAGGTTTCCTGAATTTTTAGAATGATGTAGCAAAAAATTATATTTATATATAGGTTTAATTATATACATAGGTAGGTATAATTTTACTTACAGTCAGGTAAAAAAAAGACTATAACTTTTATTTAAAAATTTATTTGTAAGTAATGTCCTAATGACAATTTGGACGGAACATATAAATTATTTCATTATAATAAGATTGTACATATAACATTTTCGAGGCACTTATATCATCATAAACTATTTTTGATTGTATAGAATATAATAGCACGTTTTGCAGGAATGTTACGCTTCTTTAGGTAGGAATTTATTTATATAACGATTCTATCATATAATTGTTATCCAGCCATAAATTAAATAAAAAAGAAACTAAACTAAATTAAATAAATTACGATGTCGGGACGGCCGTCGATCCATCGTTTCGTGACTTAGGTCGCACGTTCGGCTATCTACTTAAAGGTACTGAATTGTTATTTTTTACCTACATCTATTAGGCTTAGTCTAATTTAAAAAAAATATGGTACAATACTAAACGGATCTCCTCCTACGGATATCCGAGCGTAAATAATACGAATGAACGACGTGATCATGACAACGACTCACGGCCGCTGTCCCGTCAACGACTCCTGAGATGGGGACAAGCGAGCGTTCTCTTACACAAGCAAACATACTAACGGGCACAATAAATTTCAATTTACATTCTTCCACTTTCAACTACGCTCTCAAGGTCGTCCCCATCTCCGTGTCGTGTACTCTCGCAACCATCATATTATTATGTAGCAAATGGCGCGAAAATTCGATAATGTCATAAAATAAATAACCGCTGTCGCTCGTTATCCTGCGCTCTAAGAATAATCTCTAAATCATGTCATAAGACAGATACTACTTGAGCCAGAACGCGACGGGGGTTTTATCCTAAATATGCTACTATTGCGATCATTGATCACGTCGACATAAGCACAGATTCATTTAGAAGTGCCTCTGGTGCGCACGAGAAAAGCTTGCATCGTAGACTTTGCACAGAGCGGAGGGAGCGTTTGGTCCTGGTAGGAGTTCAGCGGCCTTGGCTGCTGCACGTCGTCGCTGCCAACTACAGGTCCAAGCTGCGAGTACAACTAGTTGAGCTGCTAAGAAAGCAGCTGCCGCAAGCATCGCTCCTGCCGCGTTGACGCAGGTCATATCACTTTCCCTGACTAATACGGAATCCTCAGTAACGTTCTTGGAACGTTGTTTGTCGAAGCCGAATTTGTCTGTGATTTGAATGGTCTGCACGAGAAGCATGTCGTCTGTAGGTGCGGCAGGTGTCGAGCGCCTCTTCCTGCGTCCGTAAGACATGACGGAACGAAGTTCGTTCGGACCGCCGTCGCACTGCACTGGTTCGCAAGTAGGCATGCAAGGTGTCACCAACGCGCGGAATTGTACAACTTCAGATGACGGAAATTTGAAAGCGTCGAAGTGAGATAACAGTGTCTGAAACAAAAAAAACGGTATCAACGACAAGTAAAATAATGGTTATTGACTTGGTTACGTACCGTATGCGTTTATTTACATATAATATATTAAATGTCTGTGTTAATTACGTATACTTAATTTAAGAAACGGTCTTACCTTTCCACTGTTGGTTGATTTGAAAAGAGGTCCCATAATAAAGTGTTCCGTTGGGCAACCGTCGCTATCGATGAGTGTAATTTCGCTGGAATCGACACCGTCCATAGCAACGAGCTCACGTACGAAGATTTCAAATGGCGAGTTCGGATCCATAATTTCGAACCGTAGCGCCTGAGACAGGAAAATAAATTTATAAGAATTTATTAATTAGCGTTTTCTATAATACAATAAAATTATGAAAATGTTAATTACCAGTGGATCACCGACTTCGGCAGAGGCAATAGTGTCGTCACCGCTCCTGTCTGTAATTCTCATGGCAACGTTTGGAGAATCGACGATAACTTCCTCAGAAAGACCAGTCTGGATGTCTCCGTGAATGCCAAGGTCAACCTCATTGGCAACAGTCTTGTTAGTTAAATCGTATTGGCAGGTTACAGCGAGACCCAAGTCAGAGGATGTAACAATTGTGTCATGATGTTGAATAACGACATCGTTTAGATATCTGTAAATTAATTTTATTTTGAATTTTCCACACATCATATTCTTATACAAGTGTGACAATAGTCTATAAATACTAATTTCTTGAGCAAGTTTATTAGGATATTAAACTATCTAAACTAAACAAATTTATAAATCTTTAGCGAATCTTCCAAATAAACGAAGTGTGTAAATTAATTATTTCTTTTAATTAAATTATTTCTTACTGTTAAATGACAAGTAAGGTAATAAGAGACCTCTTTGGTAAATCAGACCTAAACAAAGGAAATTACACGCTCCTATATTATTTGTTAAACTTGTTAACAATGTTTTCTTTAGTAGTGGAGATTCTTGGTCGATTAATGCCAAACTTAACTTTCTAAGCGGTTATACCTGGCTTAAATTCTTTCATATTAATATGCCCCTGCAAAATCAAATATTCCAAAAGTAAACTTGCATTACGGCAAACATTATGATCCTAGAAACAAATGAGCGATGGAAATATTATATTGCCACGCATTTAAATGTACAATTGATGTAAATTGATAGTTCTAAGGAAACTTCGTACTTTACGCAAAGGAAATTAAAAATATTGCAGTTTGATAAAATATTGCCTAAATATATTCATACCTTCCAAGTCCGTTTTGTTTAACGTTACATTCTATGTTGTTGTATCCCATATGCAGTTCAAACTCAAGGCTTGACTTAACGTCGACGACACATGAGTTGGGACTGCCTTTAGCGTAAATTTTGCCATCGAATAACTTAGAAGTTTGAATACGGGCAACCATGTCACCCGCGCGGCAATCAATGGATACGTTGTAACACGAAGATAGTTCGTAGGTAGCTGCTTCTGGTACTTCCAAGTAAGGATCCTGTAAAGATTTTGTTATTAGTAAGATTCTTTCATTACATCGGTTGGATATATTTGAAATACCAGTAATACCTGTATGTCAGCGAGTGTAGCACGCGAGTGGTGAGAAAGTCTGCAAACGTGATCACCGGTATCACCATGGTCGTATGAGTGGCAACGGAAAGGCGAGTTAAGGCATAACTCTCTGCATTCTTCAATAGTTTGTACATCTTGATAGACAGAATCAACAGTCTTCAAAATGCGGCCACCCATTTTTTTAAACTCGCACAGTTTCGTTGGTTCCTCGACGCAGTTATTCTCCAAGTAGTCGGTGTCTATAAATAGAATTATTTGTAGAGTAAATGAGAATTATTTAAATTTAAATACTAAGATAAATAACAAAAGGTTTATTTGTTTCTACCTTCGTTCGCTTGGAAAGAGTTAGTTCCCGCCAAAGTAATACGATCCATGTTGGAGAGCACGCACTCCCCAGTTTTATTGTTGTAGTTCGCCGATCTGCAAGAATGTTCGCGCGGTTTAACAGAAGCTTTAATTTTGTTGTTTTGCTTGTGTGAACTTTCTCAAGGTGTTAAATGAACATTAGACTTAATAAGGCCACTTGCTACTTCAACAGTATTTCCATCGCATTTAACATAGGTATTAAAATATATTCATAGCAACATAAAACCGTAATCATGAAGGAAATACGATTATTGATAAAATGTAATTTCTATGTAAGTCAGTATAAATTAATATATACAAGAAACTTGTACATCGGGTTTTATGCAGGATGTTTATAATTATTCATTTCCTTACGTAGATATATACATGAACACGCAAATTACCAATAAATTAAAAGAATTGATGTAATAATGATTCACGGGAAACATGAAGCGAGATAAATATACTAAAAATGACACTTCTTCGCCATTAATGTACAGTTACACCGAATTACTAAACAAAAAATTACGAATTAAACCTATCAGTTCATATGTGATACGTGTACGTAGAACGGATGTATGTACGTTGAATGTATGATTAATAAATATAGAAGGCGAATATATGTAGAAATAGACTCTTTAGATTACCGAAAATAATTTATATAATTTTTTTTAAATAAATTTATTAGTAGTGGATATCGTTGTTAATGCATGGAAATGTTAATTACGCGAAGAATATATTAGATATTCGAGGATGTATATATATAACAAATATAGTATTGAAGTTCCGTTCTTTCTGATTATCCCAGTAAGCACAATGCATTATGATAAACATCACTTGTATGACCTATTTTAACTATAAGTCGATACATTGCAAAATGAACCAAGTCTAATTTTAGTTGTTTTGTAAGATCTTTTTTTGAGATTTTATACTTAGTGAATCAAGTCCAAATGTATAGTTCATAGTTTATAAGATGTTTCGTTTTTTTATGATTTTCAAATTTTACGTGTTGAAAATTTGAAGAACTTTAAATAATATAATATTGTTCCTACTGACCATTTTTATACTTGAAATAGGTATTAATTGAAATTAGAGTTATTATAAAAAAAAGTGTGTGTGTACTTATATACACGCGTTAGAAGTTATACTATTCTTCTTTGGCGTAACAAGATAAAAATCTTTTCAAAAATTTTGTCTTTCGCCTTATTCTACGTTTGTAGAAAAAACGACACTAACAATAGAAAAAAGGTATTTAATACATTGAAAGTTTTAATACAAAGAAATAAAAACAAAAATACAAAAAAACAAAATGTTGATTATAGCTAACTTCAGGGTGTCGGTTTTTCGTGTGCGCGCGCATCGTGAAAATTTAATCTCATCATTTTTCCCTAATGCGCCAAAAGATGTATAACTTCAATAATAAAAAGTAATTGGAATATTATTTCAGATAATAGATTATCATCTTTATATACCTCTCATTACTTAGTATTTAACAAAGTAATATCAAATAACTATCCAAACTTGTAATTATTTTTAAATTTAGACCGCTTTCTTATCCAATACCCAATAACATTATCTTTGTTCATCTAGTTCAATATTTTCTCATGATGCACCATTGATCCCGATCGGATAACCCCAGCGCTAACCTGTGGGAACACATTTCTACAAAGGATTCCGTGCTTTGTTTCACTTGTTAGAATAATATTTTGCTTTCATATTTTATGTTTCGATTTTCCTTCATAATTGCTCTTGTATATTTTGTTCATTATATTTAATAAGTAAGATAAAAAGAGATAAAATTTATGTGTTTGGATGTAGAAAGTAGACTCTAGTTATCTTTACTATTTTATCGTTATTCACTTCTATATTTTAATTAACGCGTACGAAGCCACGGTCAGTTGCTAGTTTCTATTATAATTAATGTCTATAAGTATTTGTAGCATTAATTTTATACCCGTTTATAGTGATAATTGTTTGTTTATCGATGGCGGTCTTTATAAAACAATGAACAATTTATCGGACAGTCATTTTTATTACCATCAATATTTTTATTACCATCAATTTAAGCTTTCGACTTTAAATACAGAGCGCGACCAACCGTTCGCAATTTTATTCTTTCTATATATCGTCCTTTTATGTTTATACCAAGTTAATGTGATATTAATGTTCTACCACTTGCTTTATTCGTTTGTAAACGTTTTACATTCGACACACTGGTCACGTCTTTTGCGGTGACTAGTTATAAATCAACAAGGCCACTATATTAATATTAATAGTGTCTATCCTTTGACCCTAAGTTATTATGTTGATGCTCTTTGTTGCCTTAAGTTTGTATGTAATATTAAAAGAGTTTTTATGTTTCATACGGTACGAAATATTATACATTATTAGGTTTTGCTCTCGGCTTCGTTCGTGTTAATGTAGATTTGTTCCAACCCTCGGGACCTGTATATTTTTTTCTGGATGAAACTCTGTCCTTTTCTATACAGTTGACAACATGTATCCAAAATGTCATGTAGATTGGTGGAATAGTGAAGACTTACGCGTAACAAAAACATCAAACAACGTAACATTCGCATTTATAATATTTGTAGGGACTAAGTATTAAAATGTATGAAACATTTAAAATCGTCTTTGTAGTGTCGTAGTTAGATTTTTAACTAAATGGATCGAACTGCTACATATTTGGTTCTATCTAATGCCTACATATATATCATACATATATATCTGGGTCTCATTATAATGACATATTACCTTATAGCATAAGGTATAGGTATAAAGTTATGGGAAATGGAAAAATTGAAATAAAAAAAAAAACAGAAGTAAATAATGTTTAGGCGCATCTATAAACGGTATGTCTATGGAATTTTATTAAATGTGAAAATCCCAAAGTACACCGCAGTACTTGCTTCTCATACTTAAAACGAAACCAATATCTTAAAATTAACACATTTATAAATCGATATTAAAGGTTCCAATAATAATATTTTAGCTTTAAATCGTAATAAAATAGAACTTTTTACCTATATAAATTTGAAATTATTGTAATTTTTAACAGTAGACGTAATGCGTCTAGAGGCAAATGAGATTAACGTAATTATTCGTAGATAAGTATATATATTTTACGTCATACATAACAAAGTTATATTAATAACTTCGATGATATAAGAATTATGTAACTTTAATTTTTATGGTGGTAGAGCCACGCTGTAGCTATTACTGGTTTCAGCATGAATGGGTCGGCTCGCCTGGGGTAGTACCACCCTTTCACAGAAAACCGACGTGAAGTAACAGTGCTTGCATTGTTGCGTTTCCTTCGGTCAGTGAGACCGCCAGAGGCCCACTTCCCTTCCCTCCTCCCCCTTCTATCCTCCTCCTTCCCCTCCCTCCTCCCTCATACACAGGTTGGCAACGCACTTGCGACTCCCCTGGTCTTGCTAGTGTCTATGGATGGTGGTGATCACTTAACATCAGGTAACCCACCTGTTCGTTTGCCTCCTATAATATATTTTTTTTAATTATGTAACTAAGCTTAGATGTTTTTTTTTAAATAATGTTCAGTTGAATGGGGACGAACTTTCTGGACGCCAGTAGCGCATGCGTACACATTTAAAACAGAATGAAGTTCGAGATAACGGCATGACAATTTACTTAGAAATAGTGTAAGCTGACCTAAACACATCAATAGATACGCGAATCGAATGTGATCGTCAAACACCGTAGAGTATTTATGTTAATGATATCAAAATCCGTATAAGGAAATAAACACAATAGGACAGTCGTGTCTCGCCGCATTAGACGCCTGGGACATATGCTGTGCAGTCGCTATCTGCTTTGTATATAATGCTCGTTTGTAGGATTTAGAAACGGAACGACTACCAGGAAGAAGACTGTGACTTATTCAGTGAACAGACCGGCTAAGTTCTACTACTACCATCTATGGTAACTTGGTGAGCCTGATTGACTCTGTTATCGAGTTTATCTTGTATCAATTAGCTCACCTACGTACTCGGTTAATGAAGGTTTACAATGAGAATTTAATTGAACATATTTGATTATGTTCACGTTATCTCGCTTCCTCGTTGAATTGTGTCGGTAGAATATATCCAGCTAAAATATATAATTTTCTATGAAGACCTAAATCTTATATTCTCCATTAATGTCTCGTTAGGATCATTGTTAAATGTGTACATACATTTACAGTAAAGGTCTCTGCATAAATTATAATATGTCAATTAACAACGATGTCCCGCTTATTGTCCAAGATTATGAATAGAAATATTAACAGTACATTTTACTATTTCGATATTATTTCCACATACAAAGTCCCATTAAAATTCAATAGATAGAACTATTTTAATTACAAATACCTGCGGGTATTGAAAGACTGTTTTATTTCAAAATTTCCCTTTGTTATTTTAATTGCATAACAATTAGATAAGAATACGGATCGTTAATTAGTAGGCTTTAGTGCGTTCGATTCATGGATAAATTCCTTCTCCTTTTCAAGCGATTATTCAAAAACGTATATTATATTTATTAGGATTGACTCTAATGATTTACGTTATGTACATTGTAAACTACCCAGTTTTATGTATACAATATTGTATGGCGTACCATATATTTTTAAAATAATTGTATAAACAATACTAGGGTAAATATGATAATTATTACATACTGACTGTGCCCGCGATTTCGTTCGCGTGAAACTTTATGTAAAAAAACAGTGATTAATAAAGTCATCTGAATGTATTAAGTCCACTTACTTATCTACAATTATCTCGTACTTAACGCCTCGTCGTCATTAAAATTAATATTACTTTTGATAGAGTGGACCGATTTTAATGAAACAAAGACTAAGTTATTCTCGAAGATATGTTTTATGATTTTCTTGGGGTGGTTTTATTGTGAACCTAGTACTTTAGCAGTGATGCGTGTTCATTCAAACAGACAAACATTTCTAGAAATGATTGAAATGTATCTTATTACTGATTTCTAGACACCTACAACAATTTTTCTTTACGAAAATTTACATTTACATACTTATTATATGTATAGATAATATGTATTACTTGTGAGAGTGTTTTCATGTCATGCCAAAGTCAATCTATTTCATTTCGAACATAAAAAAATTTCAATATTGATATGGTCACTATAAGGTGTTGTTAGGTTAGCTAATTACGTAATAACTTAAGACAGAAGGTCCCTTATGTAGAGACTTAATACTATTTTTATTACATGGATCTCGCAACGGTTTACGGTTTTTACGGTTGAAGAACTCGAAAAAAATTGATAAAAACAATGAAAGTAACTACGCAATATATTTAAATATGACTTTATTTGCAAATCCTTTTTAAAGATATCTATACAAAGCTCTTAGCCTTCTAAGATTGTTTCAATTTAAGCGTCCACGTAAATTGAGATAACATAATTTTCTACGCAGATTGAGGTTAGAAGGAAATGGAATACAGTTCAAACTCAAAATACGAAGGAACTATAGCGAGTAAGACCAAGGGCTTTTAATATCCGTATAATGTTACACTATCCGATACCTATTGTACCTTAGTAGAATGCTATTTTAAATGACTAGGTAGTCTCGAGTCTAGGTCTTCGAGGGCAATAGTGCTT
Source organism: Antheraea pernyi (assembly GCA_015888305.1). Taxonomy (NCBI): domain Eukaryota; kingdom Metazoa; phylum Arthropoda; class Insecta; order Lepidoptera; family Saturniidae; genus Antheraea; species Antheraea pernyi. The sequence goes on from MU159747.1 coordinate 30,401, forward strand.
GCGGGTCATTCATGTCTCACTCCGCCCATAGAACTAATGCTCTATTTTATGCGCGTCTTTACTGCCAACATTAGAGCTTATTGTAACAGTACACGTCATGTCGTGTTGAAACTTCCTTATTCCAATCCTTATTAATTCTATCTCTAACCTGTTCGCTGATCTATAGCGAGAAGAGGATTAAACATAATCTATGCAATAAAATTGTGTTCATTTGCTACGATTATAAATTAATTAATTAATTCTCAAGTATTTCACGTTTCCCTAAGCATTAACTCAATTCGTAAAACTGTTTGTTACCTTTTATTAATTTGTTAGTATGTATTTCCAGGGCCAATATTTAAACTGGACATTAGGTTATACAACTCTTAAATATCCTATACTTTATTATTTTGTTATTAGAATTCAAATTATGTGCTTCTTACGACTGTTTCAATACACTATCATCATGCAGTTGCTTTAGTAAAATGAGGACGAACAATTATGATATAATATTAAAAATATATTGTAGTTAACTTGTAAATTTGTCTTAAGCATTTATTGATGATTTGCGGCAGCTATACTTAAAAGCACTGCAGGTTTTTGTTTTACGTATTCTATATTATAGCTTGGTCATGTACCCAGTTAGAAAGAAGTGTCAAAAATTATTAAAACTATTAAAATTTTATTAGAAGAAAAAATACGGCCTGTAGTTAAAATTAACATAAACAGTAAACATCATAACGTTCCAAATGCTCGATGTTATCTATGTTGATACTAACCTGCAAACAAACTCGTTCTCGCCGAGGCAAAGGTCAAGACACATCTGCCTGGAGCCGACGGTATGCGACTTCTTGCCATGTCCTTTGAGATGGTAACCTCGCACGCGGTCGAAGCACCAAGCGCGTTCGCACGGCCTTACACCCAAACACGACTTCTGAGCGTAAATCGTGAACACCGGAAATTGTGACTTGGTCAGTGCACCTGCAATTATGTGTACCATTATTTATCAAAATCGATAGCGGACCCAACTATTAACAGGCACGAACCAAAATGTAACTTTTAATGAAAACGTTATTGGCCGTATACCGTTGGCTGTTTATAAGGCAGCTTCGGGGCGGTAAACATTTGAAGTTGTAAATCGTTGATCCCAAAAGTACAGTTATTATTAAAATGATTTATGTATAATTTTTATAGGATGTTTATCATTAAGGAAATTGGAATACTTTTCATTTGACTATGAAAGTAATGGCTAGTCATTTCCGTTCTCTCGTTCGGATGATGCTCGATATTATTTATTACTCCGCGTATAGGTAATACTTGTACTTATTATCTCGAGAAGGAGAATAATTATGTTTTTGATTTGATCATGTATTTTAAAAAAATCACGCATGTATATTAATTTTAATATAACATCATCTTTTCTGAATTGATAATGATTTTTATAAAAATGACGTACTCGTATCATTAGGGATGTGTAACTTGCATTTGATTAACAGCAATAAATACCACGTAATTTGATAAAGTGGCCATTCTTAAATTTCACGTTACTGACTGCACATTTTTTATTTCCCACCTAGTCGATATCATTTATAATTCAGTTAAAATTAACTGCAAAGGCAATTAAAAACTAATACTCGTGTATATCGTTATAAAACTATAAACCTCATTTGTACATAACATTTATAGAATTCAACATTAAGTGATGTAGTTTTTATGTAATTGAGGTAGGCTATTTTGCGCCAGAAGGTTTCATAAACGAGACAAGCGATTATGAATTACATATTTCGGTGTAGTAGTACAAATTAGATATATTGTGTATTGTTGATTCTATTATTAAATTCGTGACGACATGATGTGATAAACGGTGTTGGTTAAATTATCTATACTAATATAAAGAGGTAAAGTTTGTGAGTTTGTGACGTTGTAGGGGGTAATCTCAGGAAGTACTTACTGGTCTGATTTGAAAAATTATTTTATTGTTATATAGCTCATTTATCAAGGAAGGTTATAGGCTATATATCACCACGCTAAGACCAATAGGAGCGGAGCACCGATGAAGAATGTGTCAAAATCGGTTCTTTTTTTCCTTTTGAGAGCTTCCGCTGCGTGTTAGCGTTAGCCCAAAGCGACTATTCCACGCGGACGAAGTCGCGGGCTGAGGCTAGTATTTTCTACTAAGACACAGCGTTGATACGCATTAGAATCGTAGGATTTGGAAGGATGTATTTACCAAAAATAAATTTGTCTACTTTTAATACGAATTATTAGAGCAAGTGAAATGAGGTTAACATGCGTGCAATGGCAAGGACTACAGGCGCCCAAGTAAAATATTATCTTAGAACATCGTGAGAAAGTATTACTTAAAGCAATTTGGCTTACCATATCAATTGTTAATTAGAACAAAATATTGATTAACTACATAATTCTCGGGTAGATAAAGGTGTGTAAAAACTTAAGGATTAAAATACCAGACTTTCTCGGTACATTTTGTACAAAATTAAAACGAAAAAAAAGGTGTATTTTCGGACAAACGAGACCGAATTAATGTTAAACTTTTTATAACTTCCTCTTTGCCACTTAGGATTTACATTAAATCACATTCTCTAAATCTAGTTCATTACTTATATTATTATAGTGATCTTGTAAAAGCGTTTTTTTAAGGCATACAAATAAAGGAAACGTCGTAATATGTCTAGCATTTATACAAAATACTTGCAATTACACGTGCAGCTTTTGCATATTAAAATGAGTCTATCCCGACGGACACAGGAGACACGTGCGTCGGTGTCTGCATTCGTATGTAGTTTAATTATGGTCGAATCGAATCCAGTCTGCTTTTCTATATTTTGCGTATTTTGAGGAAATAATAATACTAATTTTGCATTAAATTAAGATACCAACGACACGTTTTGTCTGTATTTGAAATTAACAATGTTTCCGGGTGATAATAGATAGAAAGCTAGTTAGCAATATTATAAAACTAGTAACGTTTTGATGGTATTTTTACTCAGTATTTTGTGATATCTCAGTTCCTTATTGTTGAAGACATTGTTGTAAATTACAAATCGCACTGCTCTGACTATTTATCGACACCGTTAACACATCGTCACGTTTTATTTATTATATAGCTGATTCTTTATTTAACTTTTTACAACTTTATCGTGCTTTTGCGGGTTATAAGAAGTAAAATATTGTCTGATCGCTTTTTTAGTTATTAAATTTTCTTGGTAGTATAAAGAAAGTCAGCTTGGTAACGTTTATTCATTTTAGCTTTATATTCGGTATTATGGTAAATGAATATGTATGATTTATTCACAGTCGATAACTTTAAAATGAATGCTGAAGACTTATTTTATTTTAGCTCAATAAAATCAGCACTGACACCTATAAACGAATTCGAGGCCAAGCGGTGAACTAGAAAATCGCTTTAAAATATACAAGATTACAATTTCCTTTTTGCGCGGTGAGAGTGTTTTTCTTTTTACTATGACTTTATAATCATTAATAAACGTGCCGTATTGATATTTAAATAATAATGATTAAGCAAAAAAGATATGTACGCCACAGTCATGACTCGGTCGAGAGCAAAGAGCCCGACATTTATGTCGGACAAACGAGTGTATTGGCACACCTGCTATGTTCCGGTTATATTACACGCGAACAAGTATAATATGCATGTGCCGTTATTGTTGTTTTTTAGCTTCACCATGAGTCATATTTTAACAGTTTTATTAGTGTTTTCATAACACTGGCACTGTTTACTCTCCGATTGTTTTCAAAGTATTAGAATTTATTTAATGTAATGTTTCAGAGTCTGTTCATTTTTGTTATTATTATATTCCAAAGGCGTAACAAATAACCAACTGATTATATTTTTACAACATTATCGTTACTGTTAAATTTATAAAATTATCGTTTTATAATGAATTGCAATAAAATCGAAATTAAAATATTGTAACACTGGCACTGTTTACCCTCCGATTGTTTTCAAAGCCTTAGAATTTATTTAATGTTTCAGAGTCTCTTATTTTTTGTTATTATTATATTCCGCGGGCTTAACAAATAACCAACTGATTAAAACTCTACACCATTAATGTTACTGTAAAATTTTTAAATTATCATTTTATATTGAATTGCAATAAAATCGAAATTAAAATATTGCATTTATTATAATGATCCCATTATGAATATATACGAAAGAAAGTAAAGTTAAATTTACCAGGCAGTTGGTCAGCATCAGAGCTGAACAGCACGCAGAGGCCGGTTTCGTAATTAACAGCTCTGCAGGTGTCGTTGGCTTGGCACTGCTCCAGGCAATCAGTTAACATCAGAGTACCGGGGATATCGTCCAGTACATGAGACGGTGCGGAGAACACGTACCTGTACAAACACGGTAATTACAACTCGGTAAAAGTGATTTAACTCACGAAAGTCTTACAAAGAGTACCACGTCAGTTAATAGGTTTATTACTGCTAACCGTTTAATAACATTGTTAAGATGTTCCGTGAGTTAAAGCCAATCTTGATAAAGTAACGTTCCAACCACTTGTGGTAATTAAATCACTTCATTTGGAATTTATTTGATACTGGTTTTTGTAAGATCAATATTAATTTAAATATCTTACCCTGTGACGAGTTCGAATCCAATCATTTCGGGGTCACATTCTTCAAGTGAATTCGCTGGGGCCGATGGAGCAGAAGCGCCACTGGGAGCAGACGGCGGTACACCTTCAGATGCAGTCTCCGGAATAGATGCAGTCTCCGGAATAGGTGCAGGTTCAGGTTGTTCCTCGGGCTGCGCTGGTGGCTCAGGCTCTTCGGCCTCGGTCTCTGCAGGCGGTGGCGCACCAGGATTTTGATAATCTTCTGGAGCAGCTACGACAACCGGTTCTGCAGAAGCCGTTTCGACAGCAAGATTGTCTTGAGGTGGAGCATCAGCGGCTGATCGCAATGTTCCCTCAAATTTCTTCGCAGCTTCGGCCGCACACGCCACTAACACTATACTTAATAAAAGCCGCATTGTATTGTCTGCGAGAGGCCGTGGCAATATTCTTTATCTGTAACAAAAGAAAAGTGTTGCTTAAAAACCTTTATAGCAATTTAAAAGCACTTAATTGCATGGGAAGCTTTAGAACTATTTTATCGTATGTATATAAAGCCATTCGACTGTGCACGCGAATGTTCTTTATAAAGGCAGCAGCATCGTTAAATGTTGTGGCTACATCGAGGAAATTTTACCGCAAGTAGCAATGAGATGTTTACTTACGATATGTTCATAATAACTATTATTAGTCTTTGTTCAACAAAGAGATTTACGTTATAGCACGGAGTACTCATGAATTACTACTTTTTATTATTTCTTATTTCATAAAAATCTGATTATCTACTGAGTTGACTTTGGTCCATCGAAACGGCTTATTGTGACTTCGAATATTTTATAAGAACTAACTAGCGATATTATGGAAAATACATATAACAGGAAGTGTAATATGGTATCAAGTATATAATAAATTATTCAATATCAGCTATTAATAAGTTAAAATACATAAGAACATGCAGTTAACAATACGATAATGAAAAATATATTTTTGTAAATCTTAGCATCGATACCTGCTACTCAATACTATATTATGATTTATTATCAACCATTGTGTGAAAATACTCGTGTGAAAATATAAGGTAAAACAATTATGACTGTTGTTTAAGGGCATTAGCATATTATTGCCCGCTAATCGCTATTAACTAGTAGCTGTACTTCAGTATACAACACATAATTCACAAGATAACCTCATATTAGCTATGCTACTGCGTAATTATAGGCTTCTTTATATTAAAATTGCTCTTATGTAACTCGTGTGAAAATGGTTATTGTTGTTTTGTTTTATATCATAGGCAAACGAACAGGCGGGTCACTTGGTGTTAAGGGATCACCGCCGTCTGTAGACAATAACAACACCAAGGGATTCGCTAATGCGTTGCCAGCCTGTGTTTTGGGCGAGGTGGACCTCTGGCGCTCTCACTGACCGAACGAAACGCAACAATGCAAGCACTGTTACTTCACGTCGGTTTCTGTGAGAGGGTGGTACTACCCCGGGCGAGCCGACCTATTCATAGTGAAGTAGTCCGGTGAAGCTGTGAAGACCCTGCAGGGTCAATAGCGTAGTCAGTTCGAGAAAAATAAAAATTCATAGTGAAACCAGTAATAGCTTCAGCGTAGCTCTACCACCTGTAAAAAGGTTTAGCCATTCGATATTGTTGTAATGTTTTTCGGGAATAAAATATGTAACTTTTCGAGTAAAAACACCGTAAGTTACCAAAACATAACTATACATGTATAACAACAGATTTTAACTTGAGGTTGGTAGGCAGCCGAGTGAATTTAGAAAAAACATTAGATGATGGATTCAATACAATATTTTCCTTCACCGAATACTCCGAGTCAATACAGAGTCTTGAACTTAGGTCGATCGACCCGGTGTTCGAACTCGCGTCCACTGTGCCATCAACGCTTCAATTATTTCTGTTTATTACGTATAGATAAATGTTATTGGGAAAAAACAAGCCAACCTTAGTTATATATATGATTTAGTAATGTTATATGGACGGAAATCTATTTGAATATGATTTTATAAAAATAATTTTATTATACAAATAATGTAATAATTATCCTGACTAATATTATAACAGCAGATACGAGTTTATTTGTTTGTTCTTGTGTTTTGTCTTCACTTCTCAACTATCCAACCGATTATCTTTTTCATTTTCATATATTTCATCTGGAAATTAATCGTCTTCGAGGCATCCTTCGAATAAGTATCAGTCAAATACGTTAACGCGAGCAAAACAGAAAACAAAATGTAATATATATATATGGAAATATCCATGGAAGTAGAAACTAGAATATCGAATATGTCTTAAGTGAATCAGACTAAATTAAGAACTGGTCATAAAATAAATATGCGGCGGATGTACAAGAGAATCAAATAATTGAAAAGAGGTTAACAAACACAGTGCCACCTCCTCAGTATGGACAGCGTGGGACTATAGACGGAGAATTAATTACTAAATTAAAATAGCTTAAAAGTAAATTATTGCTCCGACAAAATGACAAGCCCCAACTTCAATTAAACAAATATTACACATATTACAAAATTCTTATAATTTTTTATTACAAGGAAAAATGGAAGACTGGATGAAACCTAAACAACATGCTAAATTAATTACTTAATTTATTATTATTATACTTATGTATATTATGTGTACTATATAATTATAATAACAATTAATAGGTATATCCTGAATAGCTTTGTATTTAATAAAAGAATCAACAAATAATTATCTTATATATAAAATTCTGGTGTCACAATGTTAGTAACCATACTCCTCTGAAACAGTTTGACCGATTTTTATGAAATTTTATATGCATATTCCGTTGGTCTGAGAATCGGCTACTATCTATTTTTCATTCCCCTAGGTGATAAGGGTTGTTCACCCCAAACGTTTAAATTTTATTTTTTTTACATTTTTTTTAAATTTTATTTTGTTGTAATGAGGCTTTAAAAATACATACAACCCTAAATTTTCACCCTTCTAACACTAACCCCTATTTTTTAATAGTCATTTTAGTAATTAATAATTTTTCATCCCACTCGATAACTGATCAATTATTTTGAAAATTATTTCACTGTTAGAAAGGTATATTAGATTACGTTTTATTTAGGTAAATATATATTATATAGTAAATGGGGCGTGGAGGTGAGGGTCAAAGGAGCGACCCAGTGGATATCGGGAAGACATTTCTTGCCAATATATATATATATATAGTATAGTTTCGAGTCACAATTGGACCCGATAAGTTACGCTACAATCGGGTTTTAAGATTTTTAGCGTTTGGAAATTAAATTGGAACCGGTAATAACCTATTTGGTGCAGACGAAGTTGCACGGGTCAGCTAGTATCTATATATTATGTTTGTTGTCGATGAAAATTAGGCTCGACATTACTTGTAACTATTATTGCTCCTTTTCATGCCGATTAATTATTACGAGAAACGTATAATTCAGTTGCATTTTGTTATAATTTTGAGTGTTAAATTATCTCAAATTGCTGCCTGCTTAATATACTGCCTCTTATAGCGCCGCTATTAGTGTTTGAGGAAGTTATCATATAATATTAAAAAGCAATTTGCACAGGTGTTTTTCCTTCCTTTAACATTCATGTAATTAAAACAATAATCCCAAATCGCATAACGTCACGCTCACGTTGTACGCACAATGTTGGCGTAACGGTTCCGCGTCTCATCAATTTTCGCCCAATTCGTATTCAACGGTACAACAAATTCCTATTTTATTTTTACAAAATCTATCACCGGCACCCGAAGTGAAATAACAAATTACAGGTACATTATAAACGATACGATATTCTATCAGCCCGTATTGTTAAGTTTTTGTCTCGTTTTAACTTAACGATATCTTCATATTGTGAATTTGATTAAACGCTTCAGTATTTGAAAGTTTTAATCTTTAAAATAGCTACTCAGAAACTTATTACCGTTTTTTTATAAATACAGCTTTTATGTATTTTGTTGAATATCAACTAGAGCAAATGTTTTTTTTTAGCGTATATATAAAGAATGTTTTGATAAATTTAAACGCCTTTTTAAAGCAGTGAATGTTGTAATGACACTTCTCTATTGTAGATCTTTATCTATATATTAATACGTGAAGCGAAAACTTTGTACCCCTTTTTAAGCGAATTTCGCGAACGGATGAACGTGAAATTCGCCATAGTTAATGTTTATATGGAGGAATATTGCAGAAAAAGCTATTTTTTGTGTAAAATGCATTAAAAGCACATTACATTAATTAAAATATACATTTGAGTAATGTATGAATAATGTATGCTGCTTGAATGACACACAAGATATACACACACATGTAAATGAAAATGATGTTTCGCCGTCCTTCATTTTACTCTTACGTTCCAATTACCTTTTTTGATCCTACATTCAATATTTTTACACTTACGTTCCATACCTTACATGCCCTTTGAAATTAACTGGTCAAATTGTAGTTTCGACCACTAATAAAAATAGATAAGCCATTCGAGTTTTAAATTAAGAAAGATATCTTGTTAATATAACAAAAAAAAAAACTTTTTCGGTCTAAGTTTATCAAAATCTTTAGCATTGTAAACCTTACAGTCATCACGTATGTAAAAGCAATTTAAAACTCATGTCAATAAACGAATACACGAATATTGTGGGAACTGAAGATAACCAAAACCAGTTATATAAAATCGACGATACGATCCGTTGAAAACGGTTTACGATTCAAACACACAGAATGTGTATATTTTTAATGTCAAGATTAAAATTTATATCAATTACAGCGTGAATAATTATTTATGTTTATTACATGGTTGCCATCGAATCAAAATGTGTATAGGCGTAGCGCATGGCTGAATGAGACAGCCGAAGGAAATGTAATTCATTTCATGCGTCGTTTCTAATATCGCTCACAGCGATTTAGTAATTTGATCTACACGTCTATTTTGATATTAAAATTTTCTCTTTATCTATCTTTATAGATTTACATTAATCATCCATTTTATTAAGTTGTAATTCATTTCATGCGTCGTTTCTAATATCGCTCACAGCGATTTAGTAATTTGATCTACACGTCTATTTTGATATTAAAATTTTCTCTTTATCTATCTTTATAGATTTACATTAATCATCCATTTTATTAAGTAACATATTTTGATTTTACATTTATATTTAATCAATAAACCAATAGACGACTTGAATTTCATTTAAACTTGCCTAGAATTATAACTTAAATAATTAACGTGATGAATGAGTGTAAGAAAATAATATATATCTATACTAATATTATAAAGAGGTAAAGTTTGTGACGTTCTAGGGGGTAATATCAGAATCTTCTAAACCGATTTTGAAAATTCTTTTACCAATAGAAAAACACGTTATTTGTGAGTGTCATAGGCTATAATATTAACCCGAAAAATGAAAAGACTTTTATGTGGTAGACGGATTTTTAAAGTAAGTCAGAGAAAACACGGTCGAACGAAAACGTTTCTTACGAACGCTGCCTTAACGATAAGAGATATATTGAGATGAGATTGAGTTCCAGAGAAAAGTTGTAGAGCTTGATAATGCATATAAAAAAGTCAGCGACGTCATATGTTTAACTTGTATATTTAAGTCGGGTCAGCTAGTTTATAATATAGATATCATTCATCGGCCCATATATCTCAAGCACGGTGCGCGAAAATCTGGATATTAGGTTTATTTTATAATTTGTAACACCTGATATAAAGTGGAATCGTACTTGTAAATAAAATCAATTATTACATATTAAATAAATCAAATACCCATGAATAATTATTGATTTTACGACTGAAATATTCTTCATTCAATTCGTGCTAATTTGTACTCTATATTTATAATAATAACAGCTTTCAAAAGTCTCTTTAGAGTGGATTCGCGAAATTTTACTGAATTGGAAAGTACCGTTTGGCAACCTCGTGTCGTACTCATTTGTGTTCACCAGCCTGTCAAAATACATACAGTTTTTAAGATTTTTAACGTATACGTAAATAGTTATATATCTGAGACTAGTTGTTCCCGCGACTTCGTCGGCGTGGAATAGTAATTTTGGCCTAACGCTGACACTCTGCGAAAGCTCTCAAAAGGAAAAAAACGATTTTGTACATTCTTCATTGGTACTCCGCTCCTATTGGTCTTAGCGTGATGATATATAGCATATAGCCGTCCTTGATAAATGAGCTATATAACACTGAAAGAATTTTTCAAATCGGACCAGAGTAGCTCCTGAGATTAGCGCGTTCAACCAAACAAACAAACCCATCAACTTTATAATATTAGTATACATTATAATATCTTATGATTCCAGTATTTAAAGTGAGCGTGAATAATTATTTATGTTTATTACATGGTTGCCATCGAATCAAAATGTGTATAGGCGTAGCGCATGGCTGAATGAGACAGCCGAAGGAAATGTAATTCATTTCATGCGTCGTTTCTAATATCGCTCACAGCGATTTAGTAATTTGATCTACACGTCTATTTTGATATTAAAATTTTCTCTTTATCTATCTTTATAGATTTACATTAATCATCCATTTTATTAACATTTTTTGATTTTACATTTATATTTAATCAATAAACCAATAGACGATTTCAATATCAGTTAAGCTTGCCTAGAATTATAACTTAAATAATTAACGTAGAACCATGAATGTAAGAAAATAATCTATACTAATATTATAAAGTTGTAACGTTGTAGGGGGTAATATCTAGATCTACTAAACCGATTTTGAAAATTCTTTTACCAATAGGAAACCACGTTATTTGTGAGAGTCATAGGCTATAATATTAACCCGAAAAATGAATAGACTTTTTTTGTGATAGTCGGATTTGCAAAGTAAGTCGGAGAAAAACGGTCAAATAAAACGTTTCTTACGAACGCTGCCTTAACGATGAGAGACATATTGAGATGAGATTGAGTTCCAGAGAAAAGTTGTAGAGCTTGATAATGCATATAAAAAAGTCAGCGACGTCATATGTTTAACTTGTATATTTAAGTCGGGTCAGCTAGTTTATAATATAGATATCATTCATCGGCCCATATATCTCAAGCACGGTGCGCGAAAATCTGGATATTAAGTTTATTTTATAATTTGTGGTACCTGATATAAAGTGGAATCGTACTTGTAAATAAAATCAATTATTACATATTAAATAAATCAAATACCCATGAATAATTATTGATTTTACAACTGAAATATTCTTCATTCAATTCGTGCTAATTCGTACTCTATATTTATTATAATAACAGCTTTCAAAAGTCTCTTTAGAGTGGATTCGCGAAATTTTACTGAATTGGAAAGTACCGTTTGGCAACCTCGTGTCGTACTCATTTGTGTTCACCAGCCTGTCAAAATACATACAGTTTTTAAGATTTTTAACGTATACGTAAATAGTTATATATCTGAGACTAGTTGTTCCCGCGACTTCGTCGGCGTGGAATAGTAATTTTGGTCTAACGCTGACACTCTGCGAAAGCTCTCAAAAGGAAAAAAACGATTTTGTACATTCTTCATTGGTACTCCGCTCCTATTGGTCTTAGCGTGATGATATATAGCATATAGCCGTCCTTGATAAATGAGCTATATAACGCTGAAAGAATTTTTCAAATCGGACCAGAGTAGCTCCTGAGATTAGCGCGTTCAACCAAACAAACAAACCCATCAACTTTATAATATTAGTATACATTATAATATCTTATGATTCCAGTATTTAAAGTGCACACGTTTACTTTTAGTGTCAACATATTTGTTACTGATATGTAGGCACGCATTTGATCACTACATCACCTGATTTTAAGTAACATAGTAGTCGAAAAAGATAACATTGTAACTCTAGAAAGCTGTCTCTCAGAACGGCTACGGGACGACAGCGATTACGAGACAACTTGTAGCCAGTTAGATAAACGATAGAACATGTTCTATCGTCATGTTATGGATTCATCAGGTTCTTTTAGCTCACTGAAAACGTGTTTTGAACAGTAATGTATAGAGACAATAAAAAAGGTTACATTTTTAATTACAAACTAGCTTAAATACGTACGTGTCTTACAATGATTGCTTAATTACAGCCCTAGTTAATCTTTTCGGCCGCTCTGAATATAGCCGTAAGTTCGGGCTTGCGCATAATATCATCAAAAGTTTAATACAAAACAAAGTTAAAATAGTATTATTGGAATTTATATTGGCATTTATTTAACCCTAAATTATTTCGACTTTATACGTATAATAGAATACGTTTTGACATCTAAATTCGAGCTATGCGTAAAGCTATATTCAGAGCAGTCAAAAACTTTGACGCGGCTCTACCATTTTAAACTTTATCGTACCTCATAGAGTTTTTATTCTAATCGCATCCCCGGTGGTATATCGTTTACAAATCTCTTATGTTAACCTCAAAACAATCAGCCTTGTAAAAGGAAACTGGTATCGACGAGATAAATTCTCGTTGTGGTCAACATTGACAGCATGAATGCGCGACCGATTTTAGTTTGCCCCAAGCACCGATCAGATGAGGTCAGCGCATTCAATGAGCCGGATGACTCCAACCTGCAATTTAAGTTTCACCGTACCTGTACTGGTTGGCCCAGTATGAGTCTCGTCTTCGTTTTCTTGTAGACATCGATGGCGATAAACCCCTATTACATGTGAGATCTTACCATGCCCGTTGTAGGTCAAACATAATAACATTAATACAAGTTATTTTGTAATTACATTGGTTTTAAATAACGTTATAATTGATATCCCTACTGTACACGAATAACAAATAGTTATCGCAAAGAGTCATAAACTCACGTGACGAGAATGAACGACATCACAATAAGAAAAATGCTATTCATTTCATTTGCGTTCTTTACTGTAACTTATATCTAAGAGTTGTTTATATTATTTTATTTCGAGTAAGTAACTAGTTTATATTGTATTTTCTCAGTTAGAGTAATATTTCTCACTAGCTGATACCCGCGATTTAGCTTTGTTTATTATCTAATGTTTTATGTACAGAGAAAAAGACTCCAAAAAATTGAAACGAAAAATATACTTTCATTTTTATGAATAATGTTATCCGTTTACTTCCTCTTTCCTGCACATGTGCACCGCACCATTTTCCCCATTTGTCCACAGTAAGAGAACACACATCGCACACTCACACACACACACATCATAATTAAATGTCTAAGAAGTAAAACACAAAAATAATAATCGAAATGTATCCACTACTTTTTGCAAGGATAATGCGCACACGACGGGAGTTCTCTATGATTTTTTTATACGAGATAGATAAATATAAGTATACAAACAACTTAATATTGTTGACACATTTACCCTTAGTAAAATTGTGATTTTGTAAGTAATGGCAACAATTCCATCGGCATCCCATCCACCACTCCGATACCTGCATCTTCAACCAACTGCCCCAATTTTATGGCGAAGTTTTTATTTCAAGATTTTCATTTAGTAAACTTTAAAAAGTAATCTAGGTTGATCATTAAATTGATATATATTTATGTACACTGCACTAAATTATTAATGTTTACGACATTTCATTTAAAAAAATACTCCTGTGCACTTTTTATATCACTTCGTTTATAACAAAGTTGTTTATATAAAAAACAAATTGTATTACAATGTAATCTTCACACGACCATTAAATATAGATTCGTTGTATTTTATGTTCCAATAAAACTTTATACGAGAAAGTCTGATCATTTTGTTTCATATAAGAGTTGTTAACTTTATCAAGTTAAATTGTATCATGCATAGAACGAGATTTCAAGTGTTTTAAAAGCAAGCGCTAGTTAAATACCTATATAGCTTATAGTTTTACGCTCCAATATAAATTAATCAATCTGCCAAAGCACAATAGGATAGTTAGATGACTCAATATCGTTACCTGCAAACTATTATGTTTATCTAGTTTCCACCATAAGTATCACCAGAGGAAAGCAAATTTAAATTGAATGAGATTGTAATTTGCTGTCACTCCAATGGGCCATAGTACCTTATTTAAAGCTTAAGAGAACGATGGTGGCGCTACGTCCTTATATGGTTTATGTCGTTTGTAGGCGTCAACTATTTTCATTGTTCTGTGCGCCTATATTGGACAGGGGACCGCGTCGTTCCACATAAATAACCTTTTATGTACACGAAATCCCATCGACATGTCCATTCGCTGACCACTTTATAGTCTTCGGACTTGTTATACAAAAAATAAATGACGTCCACCTAAAACACTTTAAAATAATGTTTTATATTAAAGATGATTGCATTTTTTGCGAGCCACAACGCCAGATTGTCGGGGACTAGTATAAAAATTAAAATAAAAATTGCAAATTGAGTTGCTTTCAGTAACAATGAAGGCGTTACTTTTTATTTTTAAAATTGTTAAATTAAAATAGACAAAAACCAAGTTGTCTGTTATATAAAAAAAAAATCATGAAAATCGCTACAAGTGTACGAGAAGTAGGGTATTTTCGGCTAAATTGAAAATTTTACAAGGGAAATTCGTCAGGCTATATGTTGTTATAAAAATATTTTATTAAATGTAGGCTCTGAAAAGAAACGTGTTTCGGTACGTCATAAACTACTGTCAGATTGGAATATAGTCCAATCATCGAAAAGGACCGGCATAAACCTCGGGCTGGTTTATCTTTTCATTGTGTATATAAAGTATTGTATTCACGATCATTTTTAACGGATATACAAAGAGTGATATTATTTCCAGACATGTCTATCGTACACTAATGATTCGTACGTATACGATACGTAACTATATTCAGAGTGGTCAAAAAGTTTGTCGAGCACTACATACTATACATATACTATACTAGTACATTCGTTGACAAAAGGTCATATGGAGCTTGAAAATTAAAAAAATGAATTATGGTGGAATCTCGACCACTGAACCAGTACACTACTAGTTATAATAACGACGGCACGTAATGAAACGTATTTATAGATGTATGAATACGTAATTACTTACATTTAATTTCAGTCATTATATATTGTAAGTTTGATCGTGATTAAATATGTTTATATATTAAATATGTTTCATATTTATGTTTTCTATACCCGCGCATCGGTGTGAATAGCGTAAATCTCCAGCGTTTCGCATAAAAGAAAAACGATTCAAAGATATGTCATCGGTCTCGCAGACCAACGCACGGTTATAGGTAGATTAAGTATGCACTGTTCAAATGAAAATATGTATGTTAATCATCTCATGAATATTATTATATCATCATCACATTAGAATAACGTTGCCGAGATCGGCCACAACATCGCATGGTTGACTTCGTAAAACATACATAATTGGCTTATTACTTACTGCACAACATTACAAGTGAGTTGGATAATACACGTTTGTAGGTCTTCTTAGAAATGTGATTATGATAATGTCTTAATTGAGTTGTTTTCGTGTACCGGTACATTAAAAAAGCAACCGTTGAACTGTGTAACCCCACTTGTAGCTCTTGCATATCTCCGTTCGCTAGGTCAGTAGGTTAAAGTAGCAGATGCGCGTCTTTGTGCAAACTATAAGTAACAGGAGAATATTGATTTTAATAAACAAGGACAGCCTTGTTACGTTTTTTGGTAATACTTAGTACAAAATCTAATAATGATTTGTTTGCTGTTAAAATATCCACAACGATTTTTGTCAATTTTCTTCTATACATCTAATCTAATCTAAAAATATAATAGGAAAGTTAATCTAACGTAACTGTGCTTTTTAGATTTTTGGGAAAAAAATTGTTGCAGGTATCGCTAGGTATACCTGTGTATCTGTACCAGGATACCATGTATCTGTATATGTAATAAAATAAGTTTTCAATCATTTTTCAAATGTATGTCTGTCTATCTGCTTGTTTGAACACGCATCACTACTAAAGTACTCCGTTCACGTTAAAACCTCGCAAACCTCGAAAAAAATTCCATGACTACGCGACTTAAGTACCCGGGAAAATAGATAAATAAGTAAATGGACTTAATACATACAGATGATTCTTTTAATAGCTATTTTTAAAATAAGGTTCCACTCACACGAAGTCACATCTAGTATTTGTTAATTAAAAACTGAATAATGAAAAACATATTTTTACAGTTTAAATCTAAAGAACAGCCCGTTATAATTTCAAATATTTCATTAGTTTACGATATATTTGTTTACTGAAAACTGAACGTATTTATCGTTGACTAGCCACTGCCCGCGACTTCTTTCGCATGGAATAGTTACTTTGGGCTCATGCTAACACGCAGCGGAAGCTCTTAGAAATTGATAGATTCTTTATTGGTGCTCCGCTCAATAGGAGCGGACCAATAGGTCTTAGCGTTATGATATATAGCCTATAACCTTCCTCGATAAATGAGATATATAACACTGAAATAATTTTTCAAATCGGATCATTAGTTCCTGACATTACCACCTGCAACGTTACAAATTCACAAACTTTACCTCTTTATAATATTAATATAGATAAAATTGTGAGACATTGTACATAGGTACACTGAGCAGATGTATTGAGAGTAAATCTCAATACATTACCTATATTTGAGATCTTAAAAAAAGAAGTAGCCAGTGTGGTTGTAATAATCATTTTTATATTAATGACCTGGACATCATCATAATGTATACGCTTGCAGAATTTATTTGCTAATAAAAATAAAACGCTTATTATATACGTATAAAAAATATGAATTATAGTAATTACATTCTACTTGGTGTAATGTGGAAGGCGTTATAATGGTTATTGCTGAAAGACAGTTGCGTTGCGGTCACACTTGATATGTTATAGGATAACGACATAGTAATTTCAACGTATAATATTTCTCCCCAATTATCTTTTGCGGTATCCCGTGTAATTATATTATTTTTTGTAATGATTAGTTTCGTCGACGAGTTTATCAATCACAAACCTTTTACCTTTTTTGTCATTAATTTTATAACATAATCGAAATAGCTTTTTACGATAATTTATTTCATGTCGTTACACTTTTTTTTAAATTAAATTTGAAGGCATTCTAGCTGTATCATTATACATTTTTATTAGAAAAGTAATCGTCTCGTAAATTCCGTAACTAGCGACTATTCTCAATACAGATATTTCAAACGTGTATAGCTGTTAATTTTTTTACTCACGGTTTTTGTAGTATAATTTCATTTGATCCGTTGTCGATGTTTTTCCTTCGGTATATAATAACTTATTCTTGTTATAAATGAACTTAACTTTTAATTGCAACGTAAAGTTTATGAGGTATAGTAATAACTATTTCGATAGCAGTTAGCGGTTATTTCTTATAACCTATTACAGAGGTACTTGTATAATGTTTATTATATATTTATCTATCACCATTAAATATCGTCGATTATTATCGCCTGTTTTATTAGTGTTATAAAAAGGAGAGAACATCACCTTTCTCTGACATTATAAACCTACTTTAACTTCATTCGCGTA
Organism: Antheraea pernyi; assembly: GCA_015888305.1. Taxonomy (NCBI): domain Eukaryota; kingdom Metazoa; phylum Arthropoda; class Insecta; order Lepidoptera; family Saturniidae; genus Antheraea; species Antheraea pernyi. The sequence goes on from MU159747.1 coordinate 48,457, forward strand.
ATTACATTTAACATACAGATAATAACTAATATGTAACTTTTATTATAAACAGTAAGATTTGTTTATTTGTGCTTTAAATAATGTGTACATTATTAGGGTAGTTCATTTTCGCAAACATTTTTTTGCGTTGCTCATGCAAAATATTAATTTACATTTAGAAAACAAAATTATCTCGAAGTTTGAGCTCTTAATATTAATTTTAAGTACTTACAATTTAAATTTAAAGTAAAAAACTTTATAATAACTTTACTTTATAAAACAAAAATATTTTCTTCCTACTTTAGGCGGTTTCCTCGAAAAATTAAGAGATTTTTTTTTTTTCAAAAACTGTACTTTGACGACTCCTATTGGTGAACCAGTGCGAGTTACACAAAAAAACACTAAGACTATTTTAAAGAGCGTGAAATTCCCCACAAGTTCCTTCAAACCGATTTGCAATATTGTAAAAGCCGGGTAAGCATTAGAAATTTGAAAAAAAAAAGTTTTTTTTACATGCATTTTGAATGGTAAAACTTTAAATTTAAATTGTAAGTACTTAAAATTAATATTAAGAGCTCAAACTTGGTGAGAATTTTTTTTTTCTATATGTAGACTAATATTTTGCATGAGCAACGAAAAAAATTTTTTACGGAAATGAACCACCCTAGTGTACAATGTACATTGATTAATTTCCATTCGCCAAAGTATATGGGTATTTGCCATTCCGTATCACACACTCTAACAAAGATAAATGTTAGGATAATTCCTCGTGGACCTGTAGCACTTGTACTCGATTTATTTCTTCTACTTACAGGCCGATTCATCTGTTTGATACCATCTATTTGTGCCATTAAAAGTTACTTTACGATCTGTGTAATCTAGATAGGGTTCGTAAATTGCGCCTAATACTAGTTTGTATCCTGTCACACCCGTGGAGTCCATAGATTCATTGACACTTGTTCCGTATCTAGCAACCGGTTAAAACTTGGTAATTGACTAAATATTTATTCTAGAAACTGTATTGAAATGGTAAATGTTGAGTTTTGTTGACAAAAAAAAATTAAAACTTTGACATGGTCATAAATACATGCAGTTTTCAAAAAATGTTTTTACGAAGGAACATCTGTTCCCCTCTCAATCGTATGAAACAATTGTATAATGAAATTAATACCAATGATATTGACATCTTTCACTTCCCATTCAGGAAATATCGCTCAGAATTATTTAAGTTATATGCATATAGATTTTTTGTTAAATTAAAATTTGCATTTCATTTCTTTTAATGTGTGCTGAGATAAAATATAGCGTAAGATGTGCACATCTGTAAAGATTCTTCACCCCGTCCTGAACTTGTGGGTTATTAGATTTGTGTAATATGTTTTTGAGAGCGTCGTCGCGGCCAGGATCTAGTAAATTATATAAATAGTATATTTATATAGTTTAGTAATTTTCTTCGAACAACGTTATTACTTTATAAATTTACTGTGAATAATACTATTGTTCGATATAAAAGGTGTATCAAAATTTAATTGCCTTGGAAATAGTCTAACACCATATATAGAAGTTTGATGGAAGACATATATTCAGTAAAGCAATTAAGAAATATGTATTTTAATACAGGTAAGACATTTATTATGGGAATATTTTATACTGTTGATTGCTTATTTTAATACGGCTGACAGGAACACCAGCGTCGGCTGAACTCAGACTCTATAAACTAGTTGAATTAGCTCTTAACGCAAAATGGAATAAAACAATAAATGATTATACCCTGAAGGTATCTTAGATGCAGCATTTTATACACCGTTTTAGCACTTTCTTACTTGCCGGTTTCTTTTACTTCGAAGTTATTTATAATTGAAATTATTAAAAAAGTGCTACAAGTATATATAAAATACTGTATCTAAATTACGTAAAGTATATTTTTATGTTTTAAACTATTCGTTTTATGTCCTCATTGAATAATTATATGAGAATATGTACACTAAAATGTTACAATTAGTACCAAACAGATACCAAATAGACAATGGCCCTAAAATTACTACAGTTAAATAGATGGTCATTGTTTTTATTTTTAATTCTATCTTACTAATTACTGAATCAACATATACATAACTGTTTAGGAATATAAAGTATGTGATAAAAAATGAACTGTCTAAACATAAATACACTCGAGGAATAAATCATATCACGCTAATTTAATTGTGTGATGCGGAAGACGCGTGTTGGCATATCAATTGAGGCCTATTTTCACGAACCTCACCAACACGTGCATATATATATAAGCAGTAACAATTGCTCCGAAGAAGTACTACACAATCGTATATTTATTGCTCCTAATAGTTTTATATGGACATATTATCTTCCATAAAATTATTCACGTCTAACGCTGCTAACTGCGGTTATGTAACTTTTTTTCTTGTAGTGTTTTTATTCCGTTCTTTGTTTATACCTATGAATTGTATAATACCGAATCGGTTACAGACGTGTAACATACCCTAGTACCAGTATTACGAGTTATTTTTAAGTCTATTCAATTTACTAAATCTGTTGGAATCATTATTTAATATTTTAAATGCGAATATGATTTTGTTTGTTTGTTACGCTTTCACTAGCCGATCCTCGTGTAATTTTTCTTACATATTGTCAAGGGTATAGAGAAGGAAATAACATAATTTGCATCCAGAATAAAAATACCGTTCCCGAGGGAGGCGATTAATGCGAGCGATGCTGCGGGCAAAAGCTTGTACTAAATTAATTCGCACACGTATTTGTAAAATATTCTTAACTATATATATAGATAGGTAATGGAATTAGATTTTTATAACTCTATAGTTTGGTTTATATTTTTTTGTAAATGTTGCTCTTTTTCCAATTCTTTTATGTCAAAGTAGTTCAAATACTTGTATTGCTCGTAAATTCGAATCACAAAAGATAACCATATAACAATTATTTTCTTAGCCTCGGGTCTCTGTATCCATTAAACACTAAATGATACCCGAATCATTTCTAAAACAATAATTCTAATAATCAAAAAAACTACTTTTTTCTACTATGCAGCAACTATGAAATTTTTTAATTTTATATAAATTTTTGTATGTTTTACCAAATCATTATTACGTAAAAGATACGATCCGCTTGTTGGGCGTCATTGTGGCCCTGGTCGTGCGGTAACGGCATCATCAATCATCTGTAATTTGATTTCTATGCTCAATTATTACGCTCGCGGAGGTCGAGACGGTGTAAACCCCGCTTCCACGTACTCATGCACATCATCCCTACATCGCCGACATGAAGTAAATATTCAACGCGCACACTATGGATTCTTACTGCGTAGAGAAATGAACCGAACCTTATACAGACCTCCGTAGCGATAAGCGAATACTGTTGAATTAATATTCTACGTCTGCTACATTTAATTTCGTTTGTATCCTATTTAATAGCAGCTATAAAAAGTTTGGATGTATGGAACTCATTCATAAAATTAAACAAAGTTATAATTCATTGTTAAATGAAGTTATCGACAGTCTCTTTATTTGTCAAGTCAGACCAATTGTTTCCATCATGAAATAGAAATACTATGTATACATTATACAAATAATCTTACGTTTTGTTAATAGACGGATGCAGTATACCTTATATTAATTGATTTATACTGTCTTTCGCATAACCTACACGTGAGCTCAGTAAGGGAAGGAAAGTCGACCACAAAAAGTTTTATATTAATCTATTTGTATTAATAAACGAAAGTTAATCTTTCTCTTTTTATGCATTTTGATTTTCCTATCAGGAGCATGTAATTAATAACATTATGTATTAAACACGTATTTAAAAATTGACTAGGTAGTATGCTTAAACTAACATCTTCCCGTGTTTGAATGGAAAAGTTCATTATTTAAAAAAAATCAATCGTGAATAATAACCTACATAAAACTTTATATACAAAATGAATTGTGATGGGAAGTTTTCTATTGTCCGCCTGGTCAGTTTGAACTCTCAAATTGAAAATCTATCGTCAAGCCCTTATAAATTTGTTATGATAGCGGCACTGGGGAACAAGAATGATATAACTTGATATTACCTTCGGCCCCGTCAGGATTTAATACCAGGCGAAATTGTAGTCAAACGATAAACTGATAAAAAATATTAAAGCTCGAAATGAACCTAGCTTTTTCCGGGCATTTTTTTTTTTCTAATTTAATTTATATATGCGTAACATTTTACACAATAACCTCCAGAATAAATGTATCGTGGAGACAGAAATACAACTTAACAAAAAAAAACACACAAAACACCTGTTATAGAGACAGTTTTTGAGTTAAATCGTTTTATACAAATATAAAGAGAGACAGACAAAAAATAATAACGTTACAATTTAGGTATCCTATTTGCCAACGAAAAAAAAGAAGTGTAAAACATATTAAATGGAAAAAAATAGACATTTCTAATTTATATAAATGTATAGAATGGGAAATGATTATTGTTATAACTGTCAAATGGAAAGTTTAACGAAAAAATAATAGCAATCTAGGTAAAATCAGTGTACTAATTTTTTTTCTAGTGAAAGGAATTGATCATACGAGCTTAAATATACGAACTCTGTAGAGGACAGTTATATTCAGCTTGTTATTTTTTACCGCAAGCTTTAGTTATATAAATCGTATAAAGTGTTTTATTATATTGATATTTCATTACAAGTAAATATTCGAAAGTTTTTCAATTCCAATCAAAATACATGATGACCGTCAAATGTTATTAATTTATTATACTTAAAAGGTATTTATAGTTTCAAATCAAGAAGTTCACAATTACTTTTGACGATAAAATGCTCGACATTTAACAAAAGAGACTATTGTCCGGTTTATCTGAATAATATAAAACCGTGACGCAGACCGTAGACGTTGATAATACAAGTAGCGTATAAGTGTGGCGGCGGCGCACGCGCATCGATCACGACGGCTGCTCGTCGCCTCAGGTGACATTTCCGACTCCGAAGCTTAGCGATGCTTTCCGACTTTGTAAATAAAATACTAGGTATTGTGCTTTCATTCAATAAAGCTTCCATTCGTCGTGTAAACATCATATAGCTGTTATTTTAACCGTGTCAAATGTACTGCACTGTGTAACGAAACCGATAACCACGGAAAATAACACACTTAGTATTTAACCTACTATACTTTTGTAATTGGAAATTTACAAAAGGTAGTCTTATTTTGAAGGCTCTAATCTTATTTTGAATATAATTACTCATTAGATATTTCAAGGATTTCAATATTGTTGTTACCAAAACGGATAATTGACCCCTCGTTTGATTTTTGAAGACCCCGATTTCAAAATGGCGGACCATGTTTTTAAATATCTATTTAATTTTTCAATTTAATTACATAATTTATAATTGTTCAAGTCTTTCAAGGTTTGTAATAAAAGTGGTATATTTTTTAAGGTATGCTGCCAACAGTCTATTGACCAGTGCATCATAAAGTTACATTGCTTTGTTTGAAGCTTAAAACCTTGTGGTTTTGGACAGTCCAGGGGTTAATAAATCTATCGCTTTATCATACCCACATGTGTCATATGTGTGTCAGATAACGATAAATGCACAGTTTGCAAAAAGCGTCAAAACGCATGTAAGGCTAATGATGTAGTTGTGGCGATAACGACATAAGTACTTAGTGACCTAGGATGACATAAACATTCTTAATGTATATTATAGTAGAATGTCGAACTAATGTCCTTTAGTTTACACCTCAGTATGTACCATATATTCCTTTGTATAAAGCTTAAAACCTTGTGATTTGGACAGTCCAGGGGTTAATAAGTCTATCGCTTTATCATACCCGCATGTGTCATATGTGTGTCAGACAACGACAAATGTACAGTTTGCAAAAAGCGTCAAAACGCATGTTAAGCTAATGATGTAGTTGTGGCGATAACGACGTAAGTACTTAGTGACCTAGGATGACATAAACATTCTTAATGTATATTATAGTAGAATGTCGAACTAATATCCTTTAGTTTACACCTCAGTATGTACCATATATATTTTAAATAATTTATCCAAGGAAGTGAAACAATAAAGAACTAGATCCTTAGACATATGAAATTATTGTCAACCGTACGAGTAAGAAACTATTTCTAGGTCCATTCTGAGATAGTGTCGATTAGACAGTCCCTACTCCTCCGCCTAAAAGGTGTAAGAAGGTACAATGGGGTTTTAGTCCGTGCGACTTGGGCATATCCATCCTCTGCTGCCCGGCGAGATGGATATCCGTTAAGGATTCCCCCATGGAGAAAAAAAAAGGTCCATTCTGAGATAGATGACAAAATTAAGAAAGAATATTTTAAAAAACCTTATTCGAACTGAATCGAGTATTTTAGTTCGTTTCCGCATCCGATATACATTGTATTTATTGTATGATTCACAAACGAATATACGTATGAATAGCTTAGAATAGTTAAGCTAGGTCAGATCCGCGGTATCGACAACAGCCCATTCCGAGGTGTGTCGTGCACCCTTGATCTAGTTGTCTGAATAAAATCGACTGAGTGTCTGAAGCGCTCGCCTTAGTAGTCCGGTGAAACTGTAAAGGCCCTGCCAGGATAACAGTGTAGACAGTTCAAAATCTTTTTTTAATCTACCTTCAAATGCATAAAAAACAAGTAATAATTATTAAAGGAGGCCAATCATTCTTATTATAAGACAAGTACGAACCAGGACTGTACTAAGAGTTGGTGGGTAAATACATTTTTGTTTAAATCACATAGATACGATTTAATGCATTCCTATAATGATTACTATTGATATTTTCGCATGGGAAAAGTTACAATCTTTCCTACCCACATATACCTATGACCGCAAGAAAATACATAGTTGACCATAATGACAGTAGCGTACGTGATAGAATCGATCTACAAGTTAGCTCCAATCTTGGTAAAAGTAAGTGCACACAGAACATTGTACTGTGGCTATACGGGTGCCGACGAATACGACCTCGCGTCGCGAGCACTCCCGAACCATAGTAATAATATATCTCGTTTCCATTGATTAAGTTCGTTCGCTACATAATGGTTAGCACCTCTATAAAGCATGCCGAACGTTCGGTAGGAGCGTGCGTAACAATTCGAACAATTGAATTCTGGAACGACCATTGTTATTGTGATTGCAAGAGACTTGTCATCGAAGCCGAAATATCAATCAGTTACGCGATTGGCTCCTCTTATTTGTTTCTTTAATAACAAACAAAGTGCGATCGCTGGATTGAAAATCAGTTTTACTCGCTTTATTTTCTATTTTATCGTTTATCTATTATATTTTCTAATATAAAAGGAAAAGTAAGGGCTATTGTGGCTTAAATTAATTTGTTACGAGACCATTATAATAAAAGAAATACGTTTTTGAAGATATAATGTACATGTCTATTTATTTACACTATGTCTAGGAATACATTTAATACGTGTAATTTCTGTAGGAAATCAGTAGGTCGTATAATGACTAAAAAACAAGTTTTAATATATACTGATAAATAATACTAAGCGTGTGCTTGTTTATTCCCAGCATCCCTAATGACAAATTGGCCAAGATGTGTCGGTAAACACTAATTGATAAGTGGACACTGGTGCCACCTGTACCGTACATACGACCGGTGCGAGGTAACGGACCCGTGGTAAACTCGTTATCGGCAGAATTCATAGACGTAGTATAATAAATATGAAAACATATAATCTCGGAAAGCTTAAGCGCGACTCACGTTTCACATCGTCACTATCATCAGTATAGATCGATCTCGTATCTAATTGATTATAATACTTGTAACAGCTTATACGATATTCAATACACTTCCTAAAGAACTACATACCTAACTAATATATAATGGAATTTTACTCGTAAAGAGGTAAAGAGTTTGGTGACATGCGGGAAAAAAGTCGCATCGTGACTGGTTTTTACAGAACAGCGCGAAGTAATAAATTACATACCAATTTCATTTTTCTTGTATATACTATTTTTGCTGTGTGAATTGACAGCGAAAGACGATGGCACCTGAACTTGAAATTATACATATTCATTTAGCACACATTCTTACCAGTGAGCGGTGTCCAGTCGCTAGTATGTATACTACCCGTGAATCGGTTGGGTGATTAATCACGTGGCGTTTATATCTGACCGGACTGGGTTTTAGTACCACATAATTAATACAAAGTTGCCAGTACGATAAGAAAAGACTATGGTAGTTATTGATATTGCAATTACTACAGCTAAATTGTTGTAGTAGTTCCTTTCAAAATAAAATAAATAGTAGCATCATAGAAGGTAGTCTTTTCGTTACTTCAAGATTCAATCTACATTTTTCTAAACATACATACCATACAGTTATATCATCTGAAATAGCAAACATAAACAGTTTGCACACCTTTACCTACAATCTAATAAGGAATATCTTACGTTTATCTAAGATATTTGAAACTTACAGATCATAAATTTTATGGATTACATTCAAAATAAAATAAATAGTTTGCATCATAGAAGGTAGACTTTTCATTACTTCAAGATTCAATCTATATTTTTCTAAACATACATACCATACTGTTATATCATCTGAGATAGCAAACAAACAGTTTGCACACCTTTACCAACAATCTAATAAGTAATATCTTACGTTTATCTAAGATATTTTAAACTTACAGATCATAAATTTTATGGATTACGTGTTAGCATCCAATGTGTATCCAATTTTAAATGAGTAAGTTTAACATATAGTAACTGCGTGTTTACTATTTTTGTTAGTTATAATTGATATCGATAAAGGATCAGAGTATGTGTTTCGTGGTAGCAAAAAGTAATTATAACGCAAATATGGATAGATCCTGTGATAGAAAAATGATTAATCTGCGGTAGTCTGTAAGGATGTTTTCGTCAATAATATTTAAGGTAATGCAATTTTATATATTGCTAAAAAAATAGGTTTTAAAAATTAATAAATCGGTGTGAAATTAATAAAATATTCTATTATTTGTTGGAAGGCATATCCACCCTTATTTATCAATAATAAGAAGGATTGGTCTAGGTTTTATCTTTTAAATGCATGCACTAGAAACAATCTTCACATTTAAGAATGCATATAGGTATTTAATTTGCCGCCGATCTGATTGATTAAATACTATTTTTCTTCTTTTCACCACTGTAAGAGTGGTAGAACCTGTCTAAGGTTCTATGATAATAAAGAATGCCATGCCTATATTTAATGCAAAACGGAAGCTGTCGCGTTACTCTGTTTCGCTATTAATACAGTAAAGATTCGATGTCGGTTATTTACAATTAAATATTCTTATATTTAATTGTAATAAAAATAGTATGTGTATTTCAGAGGTTAAGAATATGATATTTTAGATATTATTATTTGCGTTTACTGTTTGATTTAAGGATGGTTTGTGGCCAAGGAGGTTAGGTTTTATGGCGCGATTCAAAATGGGCGGGCGGAAATGTGGCAACCGGCGACCACGGAGCGCCGCCGGTCGTCTCCGCCTTCCGCGCACGCGGTCTCAGTTATGACGCATCGGGACCTTATATGATATCCTATTTTTGATTATAACTTTTTTTTTAACTTGTAAATTAATATATACTATCCATTTAAACTCTGATTTGTTTAGAACTGGTAACACTATCGGCTGACGGTGAAGGAAAGCATCGTGAGGAAACCTGAACCTGAGAAATGTTCTTGTAGTACTACTGTATGTGGGAAAAATATAGAACTGTGGATTTCTCAGAGTTTGAAATCACCAATACGTCGTGGGCTAGCGTGGTGATTATGCCAATACCTTCCTTCGGGAAGAGGCCTATGGCCCTGCAGTGGGTCTCTTACAGGCTGATGATGATGAAGATCCATTTAAATTCTGACTTGTTTAGAACTGACTAATAGTTTAACCTAGCCGTCGTTAATACCACCTTAAGTCTCTCTTTAAAAGAAAGCAATCAACTATTGATTTTTAATAATAACTCTACATACTAACATTTATAAACCTATACAGAATAAACAACGATAATAATTTGTCATTAGCAGAGTTTGAAATGATAACAAAATATATCGCCCTTTTTGCACCATGGAACTCTCAATTCGAACTGTGAACTGTCTCCGCGGTCGCATTAAGCTAATATGTAATTGATTGGTCCCTGGCATTACAGAGAGGGATGTCATCGAAATGATGGCGAATGCAAAAACACTAATGTTATAACGGTAATAATATTCTTCCGGCATGTAATGCAACAAGTTCTCACACCGCTTTAAAGATTGAATGGTCGCTTTCCTTAGGCGCCACCGGTTGCGTGGCCTACATCGAAAGTATATTGCAATATAGCAACAACACACGTTACTTAGTATGCGCAGGTGAGATTAATCAATCTCCGATCTCACTGATATTGCTCCGAAACGGGAACAGTGTCAAGAGGTGTTAAAAGAGAATATTTAAATGGGGCCGAGATCGTCAGATAATGTTCGTGAGCGCAATCATAATAGTGAACCGTTACACTGTCGCTGTCGGTTCATACAAAACATTTTTATTTTTAAAGTTAACAGTCCATCAATTATTATATAGGAATGGGTCTACTTGATAAACTGTCAATCATTTCTATTTTCTCAGAGTGATGATCACGGCTCAACCATTAAATTGATTAAATGTTATATGCCTTCCAAAAATATATACCTACATTAATTGTATAATTTTTTCGTTTCGAAAACGACGTAATTAATCTCTGTAACATCAAAGCCGACTATGTGAACGAATGAACGCATCTTTCATTTGATCAAACGCTAACGGTGCACATTGTGTGATAATGGTCTCGGGTTTATTTGCTTCCATTATTTTTAACGTTCTACAATTTAAAAGCCGGAAGTGGTTCCGTTGTACGTGGGAGGATCTCGAGGATAACCATTGTTGCTATGTATTTAACTTTATCTTTCTGCTTTATCGGGAGTGATTTAAATTAGCTTACTTATACAGTTTCACGCATTCTTTCAGTTAACATATTATGTAAGACGTATTTTAATACAAGCACTTATTTATACATCGCCTCTTTTAGACTCTCTATATACGTCTTCAGATTTGTTTGAACATATTGTTCAATTCACCTATAATGCACCGAATGTCTTTTTCTTATTATAAGATTCAATTTTATCAATCATTCATTTTACCAACAATTTTACTCGCTTAACATTTAGCCCATACGAAGAACTCTTAAAATAACCAGTGAGTATGCAATACAAATAGAGACCACCGTAATTACTTTAAATGTCTCTTGTAACAGACAGGTGCTAGAGCAACGTTTTTGTAATGTCGGCATTGTGATAGCTTACTGGAACAAGCTCGCACGTAACTTAAGTAGAACAGCAATGTATTGCGGCCGCACGATGAGACGCGAAACGATGTCGGTGCACGAATCCCGTTGGGGCGGACGCTATTAACGCTCGCCGCATTGTGCTATGCACGCGTAAGAAAACCATCCCAGGTACAGATCTTCAAAATAGATATCATGGATGGACACTTGACAACACACCCTCTCACTAGTCCGTTTATCTTTCGAACCGCCGATTTAGTACGAATGTCCAATTATGTTCTTACAGATTGCTTATCGCGTGTGCCTTTTTTGCATCCAAGGTGTCCAACACGCCGCGCCGACTTGCCTACTTTGCTAGTTTCTAAACAGCGCTCGTAAAATAAACGTAAGCCGTTTATTAAGTATACATCTGTGGCGGCTACTTTTACAACACAAAAATATGTTTACGCTATGTACATTTTAATGTTATATTAAGAGTATGTACAGTTAACTAACAAGTTTAGGCTCATATAGATATCACGATAGCGTGTGTATCCTATGTTTCATTTTTCACAGAACTGTACTGGTGTTACTTTTCTCGCTCAGGTGTTACCAAAACTAAATACATATTTTTAGTATTGTTCAGGTCACGGAAATTTTCGAAAATCGTGTGAAAACATACCAGTGGTAAAACGAATCGACTATCAATATTAAAGTCTACGTCTACTACTTCATCCAGTAACAAAGAAGAGTATTAGAGATCAGTACCCGACTTTGTAGCGAACACTAGACATGGGTGATATATCCGTTATAGTGATTTTCTGTTGACTGTCTCTCCCGATAGTTGTCATTGTTATTTGTATTACACCCTGTTTATCATCCATACTCCATGCTATATACTCACTTTGTCGTGTTCAGATAAAAGAATAAAACTAGCTAAAGAATTAGCTAGCTACCCACTCCGGCTATGCATAAGTGTACTGACAAAAAAAATTAGACAAAATCTTCTGTTTACATTACGATCATTTAATGAAATGGCAATGTGAATATGGCAACTGAACAACTGAAAGTGAATCTCGATTCTGTTAATATTTTTGAAGATCTTCCTAGTATCTTCTCTATCTGTTATATGGAGATTTTTAATCAACATTTTTCACTGTTCCGTATAATTCTTCAAACATTTTCATTCATACAACCCTTGTTTGAAGTAATTAATTGATAATTGAAGTAATGCGCTTGCATACATTCGGTACTTGATTTTTATTTATATAGATTATATAAGAACATTTAAAGAGACGCTATAAATTATAAAAAAGTATGTGTGTGTACTTATGTACACGCGTTAGAATTTATTCTTCTTTCGCCTTATTCTACGTTTGTAAAAAAATAACGACACTAACAATAGAAAAAGTTGACTATAGCTAACTTCAGAGAGTCGGTTTCTAGTGATGGCGTGCGAGCACATCGTAAAAATTTACTGTCATCATTTTTCCCTTACGCACCAAAAGAAGTATAACTTCAATAAATAACGAAGTATATTACTAGTCGTTGCGTTGCCCTGAAACTAATTTAGAAGTCTATTTTCTATATATTGGCAATTAAAAACCGAGAGTTGAGACCGCAACCGCCTTTTCCTTGTTCTATAACAGGTACAACGATTGGTTCCTGGTGCATACCCTCAACCTGAACATACCATGCGTGTTTCCTACATAATAACTCGATCTAGTATTGTTCCTTTGCTCTCGGTATTCTTTAAACCGTCATAAATTTTGTTTAATATCGGTCTGGTCTATGATTATTATTGTTCAGGAAACAATACAACTGTTCAATATGCGGTCTGATGAGAACGCAATGCGTATCTTGTATCTGATAAATGGTTGTAAAGGTTATCTATATAGTGGTTATTTGCATTTATAACGAACTGCCCTATGTTTGAATATTAAGCTCTGAATTTTAATATGCCTTTGTAGATAGTACTACTCTCTCTAATGGTTATATTCATATAACGTTTTATTTATCAAAAGACAGTAAAGGATTTTTGGTATTATGTTATTACTCAATAATTCTGCTTATCTAAATGCCTCACAATTATCAATATAACACTTTTACATAACTCTAGTGATTTGTTTCAAATATTACATTTTTAAAGGAATAATGAAAATATAATGATATTAGATATAAAGTTAATCTATACTAACAGTATGAAGTTTAAGATAATTGGCTAATGGAATTATCAAGCAAATTAGAAGTATCTTTAAATTTTATTTCATACTAGCTGTGCCCGCGACTTCGCCCGCATGTAACCTTATGTAAAAAACATTGATTAAGAAAGTCATCTGAATGTATTAAGTCCATTTACTTATCTACTTTTCTCTCGTACTAACGCCGCGTCGTCATTAAAATGACAATAATGTTTGATAGAGTGGACCAATTTTAATGAAACAAAGACTCAGTTACTCTCGAGAATATGCTTTATGAGGTTTTAATGTGAACCCAGTGCTTTAGCAATGATGCGTGTTCATACAAACAGACAGATAGACAGACAGACATTTCTAAAAATGTTTGAAATGTACTCTATTACTTATTCCTAGCTAACAATTTTTTTCACGAATACCGAAAAAGTACGGACACGTTACATTTACATTCTTATTATATGTATAGATTTATTGAGATAGATTTATATACAATTCGCTATGAAAGGGACGCTAAGCAAGAATTAAGTAATAGTGTGGACTGGCCGGGTTGTAGGACGCTGGGCATTGGATTTAAAGGGCGAGTTTGTGGACAATCGAACATTACCGTAAAGTGCCGAACTGTGAATGCCTATGATAACGAGGTACCTTGTTTCCCAGTCTGTGTTCACAGTATTTTATTTTATTAAACTCGTATTAAACCGCATGAATTCTGGTAGCCGTTTACGTAATAGATTTATTGAACGAATAAATATTAATATGACAAATGCATCATCGCTAAAATAAATTAGTATTACCACTATTTGTGAATGTACACAAACACAACCTGGCAAGCGATTTTACGACAATACGATAATGTACAACAAATGTTTGTTTAGATAATCGAATTAAATGTATTGTGTTGTATAATGTATCTGCGTGTAGTCGAATGACCGTTAATCTGTATAAACCCGGATATCTTAAAAGCGTATTATACGTATTGAATTTATCAGATTAGAGAAAGCAATGTGATAAATTTACGTGAACATGTGATACCGAGAGGAAGGTCGTGTTCAATTAGTATTTCGTTCTGTTACCAGAGAACGGTAAAAGCAATAAAATAATGTTACAAGTGAAACCGGTTAACCGAATTCGAAAACCGTGAAGCGGCCGTATACCCTTTTTCTTTTTTGAACCAATGACTGGCTTACGGTCCTGAGAATTTTAGTGTTCCGGATGTCGAGAGTTTATAATGTAATATTAATAAAATCAGTGCAGATTAAGAAATATCAGTCCATTATATCAGTGTTATTTATAATAAGGTTTCTTAATTATCAGCATAAAGATGACGGCAATGAATGAATGCTCTCATATGAGTTTTAAATTTCATTGCTTAATAAAGACTAACATGGTTATTAAAGCAACTTCCTCTAATCGACTTCATTTTATAAGTACTACCAATGATATTATGAGAGATTACGGTGATCTTTTATTATTATGGAGGTTTTAAGGATGCAATTTAGTTATCGCTCTTATAATCTATATATACTAATGGTAATTATGGTACATAAATTTTCAATAAAATGGGTTTCGTATGGTAAATACGAATTGAATAGTTTACATGACATCGCTACAATATTTCGCGGTACCGCTATGTAGTCATATATGTTTTATTAACGGTATCCTAATACCCAGTTTGTGTTGGTTTATGTCAACACTAAAAATGTCGAGTCATGTTTAAAATATGAATGAATGAATGAATTCTTTATTGCACTTTTGATTTGTACACTGGCGAGCTTAATGCCATAAGGCATTTTCTTCCAGCTAACCAGCGATATTGATGTTAAGCAAAAACTTTTGTAG
Organism: Antheraea pernyi; assembly: GCA_015888305.1. Classification (NCBI taxonomy): domain Eukaryota; kingdom Metazoa; phylum Arthropoda; class Insecta; order Lepidoptera; family Saturniidae; genus Antheraea; species Antheraea pernyi. Next base: position 63,775 of record MU159747.1, read on the forward strand.
GTAGTGCCTATATAAACAAAACAGGAGAAAATGGATAAATAAATATATACATATATACAATATCATAATAAATACATTTATATATATATAAATACATAGTATAAAACAAAGACCCCCACCGCGTCTGTCTGTCTGTCTGTTCGCGATAAACTCAAAAACTACTGAACGGATTTTCATGCGGATTTTACCAGTGAATACAGTGATTCATGAGGAAGGTTTTAGTATATAATTTGTTTTTTTTTTTAAGTCAGGGCGGGACAGCGTCTGCCGGGCCCGCTAGTATAACATAAAATAAATACATATATAACATAAATATACATACACAGGTACAAATATATAGCAATGAATATAGTTTACGTATTAATCTATTTCTGTCCATTATCTTCTAATTTCTTAAAACATAAGCTATACTATTTCACAGTACGTTCTGTGTACTGTTCTGTTTGATTTGATACTAATTATTTAATATGTTATTATGTATATCACTGAGTTTATAAATTTCGATTGTAGTCGAGTGAGATGCGCTAAGGTTACTGACCTGAGGTATATCCACAACCGCTACCCGCTGACCACCACTCGTCCTGCAACCAAAGAAAAAAGATATTGTTAATTACGCAGCACGACTACAATTATTATGATATGCTGAGTTATAGGTGGTTGACTGGTAATTACATGCGATTGTAAGCTCACGCTAACTTGATTTTACCGTCTGAATAAGGAATAGAACAACTTCCCGTATTTACCTATAATTACGAGTATTTCGCGTTTAAGACTTTCCCGGAACGGTTTCCTCATCCACAATTCCTCTTTGTGTATTTTACATAAGTGATGTTATTAGTTTCGAACTGGACTTGTGCTTAGTGTGGACTCTTGATGAGACGGTTCACCATATACCAATGATTTTATTCTGAACACTAAATAAATAAACTCACCGCTATTATGTACACTCACACAACACATTATATTATACCTTTATACTTTCTTTAGGCGCGTTGAACGGTATTTTTGGCAAGAGGTACATTTATAATTTCGCGTCATGACATGCTACGTAAGCATGACCGGCCGTACGACTAGCGACGCGTAGTAATATTGATATTTTGCAGCTCATCATGCGTTTAATTGATTAATAGACTTTATAATAATGTATATAATTATTGCTCCGAGTGCCAATAGATATGAAAACCACTCAAAACCACATTTCAACAACAAATTCTGAAATTTAAATATTGTCCTTCGGACTATAATTAATATGAAAATTAAAAACAAAACACATTTATTTCATTACTTTGAGGTTTCACTTCTGTCGGCAATCCCAATGATTACTTCGATTTTCTTTTAAATCTTAATTTTATATTCGATACTCGATGTTTACAGTTTTATGAATTCCTTTAAGATTATCGTATTGATATTACAACACACAAATCAAAATTTCTAATTAAAAACAGGTCTGCGGTTTATTAACATTTTGTATCATATATTTTTCCGAGGTAATGAAATCTCTTTAAATGTTAATTTCAACTGTAATGCACTCTACATAGTAAAACATATAAATTAGAAAAAACCTGCCTTTTACGTAAGATTAATTATCTCGTACCGGTCCTTTTGTATATAAGAGTTATAAAAACATAACCAGTTCGCCTAAACCTTGTGTTTGAACTCCCCTCGATGCTATTGGCTCATTCCGTTATAATCCCTGAGGTAGTCAAGGACGTCGGAGACGAAGCGTTCAAGAAATTATAGATTGTCGACCATTTTAAGTGATATAAGTATACCCTTAATACATGTGAATCTTGAAGTTGCAACTCTGTAAAATCAAAGAATCACATTTACAGAACATAACGACTGTAAATAAAATGTAGTGTATATGTGATTATTTTCACTACATGCTAACCAATTAAATTGGTTTTATATTGATAGCTTTTGCTCGTGGCTTAGCTCGCGCTAATGTTGATTTGATTTATCACTCAAAAACAGTACATTTGTTCTGGATTAAAAGTTTCCTATGCCCTTATCTATACCCTTAACGACGTATTTGCAAGTTTCATTGGTTAACGTGGAAATATAAAATATAAAACATAAAATATAAATATAAAACGACTAACTTTATCGAATAACTTTGTTTAGGGTACCCTTGATGAGTGTAAACATAACAATGAATCATTATTGTAATGTTGTGTAAATCTAGATTAGCGAAAGACCCAATAATTGTAACACAAAGTTTAGGTTAGTTTAGTTTAGTCAAAATCATTTATTTTTTTATGTCATAGGTGGCAAAAGAACACGTGGGTCACCTGATGTTAAGTGATCACCACCGTCCATGGACACTAACAACACCCGAGGAGTCGCAAGTGCGTTGCCACCCTTTGGGACGAAGGGTTAGGGGAGGGAGGGGAGGTGGGCCTCCGGCGCTCTCACTGACCGAACGAAACGCAACAATGCAAGTTTAATTCACTAGTTTAATAAATAACCGGCGTATACTCAACAAAAAATAAATAAAAGGATCCATCCAAATCATTGGAACCGTTTCCAAGAAAACAATTACAACGCCGCAACGTCCAATTTGATCGAAAGCTTTTTATACACTAAGAGCTTGTCCACAAATTATTCGACTACTTATTCGAATTAAGTAAATTTAAATTCGGTGTAGAAGACGGAATTTGGTTATTTTGTTATTTACATATTAAATTAGGTTTTGCGAATCGTTTTACGTACTAACCATGGTTTAAATGTTTTCGTTTAGAAACAAATTATTTCTAAAATATGTTTTATTACCATAACTCGAAAGAAAGCCTATTCTTGCTTCTATAACCTAATCCTATACCAGATTAGGCTCCCCTCGGTAGCGGCTCAAGCCTAGGTCCGTTCCCTCGGCGTGGAGCTCTTGAATGCGCTGCTCGTGCGATACAGTGACACAAAATCTTACATCACTGCGACAACATTACACATGTCACCTCCACACACGTGCACGCATACACGTTTACACGTGCAAGTGGAAGAGTTTTATTTTATTTCCCTTATCAAACTGAAATATGAAAACTGAAATATATATAAGAGTTATTGAGGTATGTATGCTTGGTACACATATATATTTCAACAACTCGTATATGTATGAATAACTAGCTTAGCTTAATTTAGCTCAGATAGGTCGCGATTTGCATGTATCAGGCAACAGCCCAAGCCGAGTTGTGTCGTGCACCCTTGAGCTAGTTGTCAAATAAAATCGGCTGAGTGTCTTAAGCGCTCGACTTAGTAGTCCGGTGAAGCTGTTAAGACCTTGCTAGGTCATTAGCGTATTCACTTCGAAAAAAAAAATCCTAATCCTATGTTTAATAATAAATTATTTCTTTACTTTTATTTATAATTGAAATTGTATTCCGATTGGTATACCATATACATGAAAAAAAGATTTTTGTACATCGAGTAATCAAAAATATGATACAAAAACTTGGATTCTCATTCATTCAGCGAGCGCTCGCAACATCATTTGTGTTAAATTATTAATATAACACTTAATAAAAATAATATATTGCCTAGCGCACATCAGATATACTCAAGTCAAAAACCTGCAAGAAAAAAGTATTCAACATATGTAATATAGCAGTATCAGGAGCTATTCATATAAGTAGAATAAATTCCGAGCACAAAAAGTTCAACGCAAAAACTTCGGTAGTAATCTATTAAAAGGATAGCACTAATAAATAATGTACAATTTCAGCTTCCGCTTCAAATATAATTAAAGTACAGTAACCTAACGTAAAAAAAGTTATTTGTACGCGTCACTGCAGATCAAACACACGTCGCTCATATAAAATACTGGCTGGGCTTATCTTATGCCAACTCAATTTTCTCAATCTGTTCCATTAATCAAATCACAGCACCTATACATTAAACGGTACGTCATTGGCCGACCAGTTATTAGTCTCCCACGATAGAATGAGCCGGTCGAATGGTGTCGCTAGAAAAACGTTCCCGATACGCTAACACTCGTCTTGACTGATCCTAGTAATCACTGAACCTTGACTAGCATTCGCTCTTCCATAAATTTATAGCTATGTAAACGTGTCCAGCAGTATTTTAATTCAATTTCACAATGCAGTAAGCTATTGGTACAGTCGAGTACATTCGAAACTGTACTCAAACACTTATGTTTTGATATGAAATCATGTCATTATTATTCTTAAAAACTAACTGTTATCTGCGACTTTGTCCACATGGAATTTAGCAACAAATTCTGTTCAGTATTATTTCGCGTGAGACGCATCCGCTGCTGGACACCGTTTCTATAATGTATTATTTATGCGTAGTACCTTTTTTGCTACAATAAAAGTAGCTTACGTTACTCCTTCCATCAGCTATCTGCCAGTGAAAAGCACATCAAAATCGGTCGAACCGTTTCAGAGATTAGCCGGAACAAACAGATATACATGAATGAAAAAAAAATTTGGTATAACTACTGTATATACACTTTCACACACTTTCATATCCATTTAATAAAAAGGTGTTATTTTAACACGGAAACACATAATTTAATGTTATTTATTTGTGTGTATAAATGATTTTAATTTTATTTTATTGACCATACAAAATAATAACGTATTCCTTATATTTTTAATGTTTATGAAAATTAAGAAATATATAACATAAATATGAAATATATTACATAGGTATGTTTATTTTAATGGTTATTCTAGTTAATAACTTTAGAAATCTAGCAATAATATAGCTATTTCTTCCTCTTAAAAGCCTAATAGCTTTTAGTAATTTAACCGCCATTCTATCACTCTCAACTTTCAGTGAGTTTATTGTTTTATTTTTATGGCTTTCTTGATGACTGCAGATTAACGGATTCAACTGCATCTAAACATAATTTACTGACTTTAACTACCAGAAGTGATAATGTGCACTGTAAATACAATATTCTGTTTAAATGAATTCGTGGTTCATGATTTTATTAACAAAAACCAATTAACGTTGTGTAAATCTAGTTTTATTTCAGCTCTCAGATGGCAGTATTTTTCCAACATATCTATATCATATCAACATATATACAATACAATATATTTATAAATCATGCTTATATATCCTTGTTACTGTAAAGTTTCGTCAAAATCCATTCATTATGTAATAAACCAAGGTACCGTAATATAAACTTAATCAATAATCTAATAACTTATTCCATAGCCGACATGAACAATCATATTACTAGTTTTGTATCGTATAATTAAATAATGATTTGCATTTTGTTCATTAATAACGCTTGGTTTAAACGTAGCGATCTTAATATGACAAGTCCAAATTAAATGATAGCAATATTATATTAAACATAACGTTCTCGTCTCATTTTTTGTCCCGTTTTTTAGCATCGGTAGCAGATTCCATAACTAAATATATACATCGCTTTAGCACTGCCGTTTCTATTTGTTTAGACAGACAAGTAGATACTTATCAGAGGTGGTTTTTTATTGTCCGTATGGTCCAGATAGCTGTTGTTTCTTACACGGTCTTATTATCGAGATCAAGTGATGAATAACATAGCGGTGCGGTAGTTAAACTCTGTCCATCACGGTACCAAGCCGATTAAGATTGTCCTTTTAAATATTTGATATATTGTTTGGTTTACGGTTTATTTCGATGGTGTATGTGTGTTTGTTATTCGCAGACTACTATGTTTAAACCGTTATGTCCTTAAATGTTTTTTGAGCACACGTTTCGCGAAACTCGATCGTGGTTTGTCTCAAACATTAAATTGTCTCAAATCATACTATTTATGTACCTTGTGTCGGTTTATAACCTCATTTTCAAAATACATCAGTATTAATGTATAAGTATAATGCAAACAACGATAATAATTTACTAATAAATAATCATCAATGATGCATTAAGGAATATGTTTATGCCTAGGTATTTTAAATTGGTCATATCTAAAAAGACAGCTCTCTATGTAGAGAAGAGAGAGAAGAGAAGAAGATAAAAAAGATACGAAATATATTGTTCCAAATTAATCAACTATTCCAATTATTTTTATATTTCAAGATAGTCAACGGAGATCATCGCATCAATATTTGAAAATACATACTGTATCCGTCTCGAAGAAATGTTACCATTGCCCGGGAATCCATTACAGAAGACGCTTTCGGATCCGGTGATGTTAGCACTATTTTATGCCAGTCTGACGTGTAGTTGTAAATTCGCACCGGATAACGGCATGTGAACCCTTAACATGCTTTCCCATACGCCAGCTCGTGCCCTTATATCTCAATGTAATCACGTGTAATCGACTAGCGGTTTTTGAATCTAGTCTTGCACTATCGTTTTACAATGCGCATAATTCTCTTCTTTCGTATATCCAAAATAAATTAACATATACTAGATTAAACCAATTCCTCGGAACCATTACTATATTTTTTACTTCATATCGATATATCGAGTAGCGTGAAAGCGCGACAAACAAACTTACTTTCGCATTTGTAACATTAGTTAAGATATATTTAATTATACATTTTCATATTCTTTTTGTTATTGGTATTGTAGCACGGCAAAATGACTGCACTATGCCTATGCACTATGACAATCCAAAAACAATGGCACGCCGAATGACACACTATCCATCGCTGGTTGCAGTTGTCATGCCGGCCTGCGAAAAGCTGAATATGCATAGGCTGATCCCGAAACGCGACCGGCAGAAGCGAATCACTATTTTTAGCTTTTTTGCCATATACATTTTGGGTTCCGACCCAATCAGGCTGTAAAACCCTATCACCCCGCTTTCGTCATTGCCTCGTTCGTTATTCAGCAGGGTGCACCACGTGCAGGTGAGGTTGGCTTGGGTGTCTCAAGTCTTATGATGTTATTCGACAACTCTTACACTCCAGAAACCGAAACAGAACAGAAGATATTCATGTAAACCAAGAAAATCAAGCAGTATTCATAATAAAGGCTTAATTTTTAAGTTACTTTTCGATTTTCAATTTCTTTTTAGACAGTAGCGAAAAGTTTTAGACTAGAGATTATACTTTTAAATAAATTATCGAGATTTAAGAAACGTCGCTTGAAAATAAACACTACGATATTCACCTATTACCAATATCCTTTCAAACAGCTCAAAGAAAGGCAGCCGTGTCGTTTTAATTTTTAAGTTACTTTTCAATTTCTTTTTAGACTGTAGCGAAAAGTTTTACACTAGAGATTATACTTTTAAATAAATTATCGAGATTTAAGAAACGTCGCTTGAAAATAAACACTACGATATTCACCTATTACCAATATCCTTTCAAACAGCTCAAAGAAAGGCAGCCGTGTCGTCGACCTGTAAACATTGACATATCTTGCAAAGGAACGCGCCTAAATAAACAGTGCGTGCTTTTGTCACATGTGAGTGCATCTTCTCACAAATAAATTCATATTTATTTACATAAACTGGAATGTACTCCAATATATTTGTGTTACTATTAGCGTTTGGAAAGTTTTCATTTTTCTGCTCAATAAATAAACACACTGTATATACTTATCCACTTTTTGGTAAGAGGTTAATAACTAATACAAGTAAACATATATGGCATCGAAAACAAAACTTGTAGGAAAAACAAGTCTCGCAACTCAGTTTTTTTTAATTGTATCACTGCAAAGTGACTGTTCTGTGCCTAATGGTAAGCTCAAAACAATCCAAAAACAATGGCGACCACCGAGAGACATACTATCCATCGCCGGTCGCCGCTGTCAGATGGCATCGAAAACAAAACTTGTAAGAAAAACAAGTCTCGCAGCTCAGTTTTTTTTTTATTGTAGCTCGGCAAAGTGACTTTTCTGTGCCTGATGGTAAGCTCAAAACAATCCAAAAACAATGGCGACCACCGAGAGACATACTATCCATCGCCGATCGTCGCTGTCATGTCGGCCTGCGTAAGTAGCTCTTCACGTTGCGCTTGAAGGACCCCATGTCCATAGGAAGGAGGAAACACACTGGCCGGGTGTTTGTTCCACAGCTTCACGGTACGGCAAAGATAAGATGTTGCGAACTTTTTAGTTCGTGTCCAGATAGGATTTATCGTAAAACTGTGCCTCCGAAGACCAGCACGTGTGGTGCGATTATGAAAAGGAGAGTTCTTCAACCGTAGAAAGTTGTGAGATCCATCTAATACCAAGTCGGTTACTTTATTAAGTACCTACTCAAGGGACCTTATGTTTTAAGTTATTACGTAATTAACTAACCTAACAATATCAATATTGAAAATCTATTATGTTTCAAATAAAAAAATAGATTGACTTGGCCATGACATGAAAACACACTCACAAGTAATACGATAATATGGACACGAACTAAAATGTTCGCACGTGTCTGTCTGTACGTTTACGATTTTCGTGAAGAAAATTGTTGCTGATGTCTAGGAATAAGTAATAGAATACATTTCAATCATTTTTAGAAATGTCTGTCTGTCTGTTTGTATGAACACGCATCACTGGTATCAAAGTACTGGGTTCACTATAAACCACCAATCGTAAAGCATATCCTCGGGACTAATTTAGTGCTTGTTTCATTAAAATAGGTCCACTCTATCAAAAGTTATTGTAGTTTTAATGACGACGCGGCGTAAGTACGAGAGAAAAGTAGATAAGTAAATGGACTTAATACGCATTTTTAGAAATGTCTGTCTGTTTGTATGAACACGCATCACTGCTAAAGTACCGGGCTCACTATAAACCACCAATCGTAAAGCATATCCTCGGGAGTAACTTAGTGCTTGTTTCATTAAAATAGGTCCACTCTATCAAAAGTTATTGTAGTTTTAATGACGACGCTGCGTAAGTACCAGAGAAAAGCAGATAAGTAAATGGACTTAATACGCTCAGATGACTTTATTAATCACTGTTTTGTACATAAGGTTACATGCAGGCGAAGTCGCGGGCACGGCTAGTACGAAATAAATAATACTTCTAACTCGCTTGATAATTCCACATATTAGCGCTTTAAAACAAATAACATCTTAAACTTCATACCGTTAGTATAGATTAAATTTATATCCAATAACATCATATTTTCTTTATTCTTTTAAAACATGTAATATTTAAAAAAAATCACTAGAGTTATGTAAAAGTGTTAATCAATGTTTTTATTAAAGCTTCCACGTAGACGAAGTTTTTTATTGCGATTGCCAAATCAATCTATAAAATAATAATAGTATACACAATATTATATGCAATTTTCAGGAAATTAATATTGTTGCTTCTAGAATCATTCGAAATCAGTAGATTACTTTGTACAGATATGAACACCTCACTGGGTGACTATTTTCTACATCGCGGTCGCACCCACGCAATACATCCGTATCGCGAGATTGGACATAAATATCGCGTGCAAGACTGCCACTGAAAACTTGATACTGACATCCAAGCAAACAGCTCCCATCGACACGACTCCCGGCCTATTCACACTGAGCACGTTCTAGACAATAGATAAATAAACCATGTTCCATTTTCCACCTCCGCTAAACTAAATCTGAACCTTCGAGAGGCGATTCGCGTATCTCGTGAACCGTTTACTGCTTTCGATTTATTAACTAGCTCTGCCCGCGACTTCGTACGCGTGGTACGTGTAAAAAACAGTGATGAATAAGATCATATGGATATATTAAGTCTATTAACTTGCCTAGTTTTCTCTCGTACTTACGCCGCGTCGTCATTAAAATTACAATAACTTTTTATAGAGTGGATCTATTGTAATGAAACAAAGACTAAGGTATTCTCAAGGATATGCTTTATGAAATTAGTTAGTGTGGTTTTATTGTGAAACCAGTACTTTAGCAGTGATGCATGCTCATACAAACATACAGACAGATAGACAGACATTTCTAAAAATCATTGGAATATACTTTATTACTTATTCGTAGACATCTGCAACATTTTTTTTTCACGACTATCGAAAAGAACAGACACGTTAGATTTATATTCTTGTTATATGTATCGAAGATAATCGATAAACGCGAACAATGAGGTGAAAGGCCCATACAAAGAGAGAACACCGAAAAAAAAAAGGTTTGTTTGATGATGATTCTTGTATACCTAATTCGATTAAATTTCGTAAGTCGGTCGTTGACCCGCGGTGGCGCGCGCTACCGGCACGATGCTATTTTGGTAGTTATCTACGTGATGCCACGCACCTTTTGCATCCACCGTTCCACTGGACTGCATTACTATTGGTAGATTTTACAGCGATGGAAAACGTGATCGGTGTCTCGAGCCACTCTATTTCCAAATTTCGTGGAACGGTTTTGCTAGATGAAGATAATTCGAAACCATAATAACAATAATTCGTAAACGACATTTTTTTTCGTGATTCTGTTATCTTTACATTTTACGTGAATTAATAACGTGTACACCAGAACTCTATTACTATGAAGAGCATCTACTTTTCAATTTTCTTACTAGGATTTTTTTTAAATAGATATTGTGATCATAAATTATTTCTTAAACGAGTTGTCTATATAAGATTTTAACTAACTTACCAATATTTTAATAAATGTTACTGTTACTATTGACAAAGAAAGGTATGTCTTAATAATTATATGAAATACGCTTTATTAATTTTATTCTTACTAATTTTAGAAGTTAAATTAAAAATAGTCTACAAATTATGTCTTATTATAACGCAACAAAACAACAACAGTTATGAGGAAAATTTAAAGATTATCGGTCGCTAATAAAGAATTATAGCGAGATATAACATAAAAAAATAAATAATATAAAAATACGAGTACTGCTAGATCCGCTATAATCATTTCAAACCATGAAATCGACTATTAAATTAGCTCGAGTAACCTAAATGCTTTCTTCGGATTTATTACACTTTTATTCTTATTCGTTACATTCTATGTCGACTACGTAATACGTTCCAAGCGAAATTAAGTACAATCATCTGCGAAATCATCGAACTATCGTTAACCACAAGTTGTCATTGAATAAGGCTACAAGAAAAACAGTTTTATAATGTAAACAAGTTCATCCATAGACAGTGACGGTTATTGTAACCGATTTTATACAAGTTAACTGTACGGTTACTTTACAGAAGGACACCTACCATTTGTTGTTGGTCTCTTATTCACCATAACAATGGGAAATGCCATTCGTCAATGTTGCCAACGATCACGACCTTGTCAGCGAGTCCATATCGTTACACTCGATTTCCTAAGAAAAACTACGTTTATCCTGACCGCAATAGATAAAATATCATTTCAATCATAGAAATACCGTAAAATTTACCTTCTCTATACCTTATTTAGACTTTTTATTTTAAGCTTTTGCTAGGGAATTACTTTTGCAATTGTAAATAATGTTTATTGTCAAAATCTTTTATTTTTCTAAAAGCATGTCGTTTCGGCTCTTGTTCATACTGTGACAACCGTTACATTTCCAAGTGAATGTGGTAGCAGACAAAATCACTTATATATTTTCTACATCTAATTTATATACTATTGAGGCAAATCCGATATAACACTTTATTAATTTTTACATGCTTTAAGTGGAAATTTGAAAATAATCGTAAAATTTTACATTAGTTAACAATTAAGACTTCTTAGATGTATTGTATCGTTAATTTATATGAGGTTTTCACTAGCCATTGGCGGCGAAGCTAAACGGTTTTTATATAGTTTAGTAAACGTTATATAACGATGGATACTAGTATATATCCATTAGTATAACTGACCCTACTTTCTCTTAACTAGTTTCTTGAGGGTATTACAAGAAAGTAAAACCCGCTATGTTAGCGCTTGCATCGTGTCCTGTTAACACAAATAGCAGTGATATATTATTCCGGGAAAATTAATAGACTTTCAATAACATAAACATCTATTATAATTTTCACGGGGACACGGATTCCAAGTATGATATTTTACGTCACTCTCTTAAATGGCTTTTTAATAATTGTTTTGATATCGCTACTATTCGAGCGTACCAGTGTAACAGTACCAATAGAAATTTGCGGACAGAATTTACATTGCATTTCAACTTTAAATAAAGTCCATGTATGTGTGGAATATCGTTAACTTGCTTATATGTTTTTCAAATTAACGTCCTTACATTTTAAGCTCGAACACAACATTTACAATGACATCAATTCTCTGAATATGTTGTCGCATACTTGTATATCTAGAACGCGGGAACGGTAGTGTGGCAGTGGACGGTACGGCATCTTGCCCTGTCTCGGCATGACTCTTGCATAAACATCTATTATAATTTTCACGGGGACACGGATTCCAAGTATGATATTTTACGTCACTCTCTTAAATGGCTTTTTTATAATTTTATTAATAATTGTTTTGATATCGCTATTATTCGAGTGTACCAGTGTAACAGTACCAATAAGAAATTTGCGGACAGAATTTACCTTGCATTGCAACTTTAAATAAAGTCAATGTATGTGTGGAATTTCGTTAACTTGCTTATATGTTTTTCAAATTAACGTCCTTACATTTTAAGCTCGAACACAACATTTACAATGACATCAATTCTCTGAATATGTTGTCGCATACTTGTATATCTAGAACGCGGGAACGGTAGTGTGGCAGTGGACGGTACGGCATCTTGCCCTGTCTCGGCATGACTCTTGGCCCTTGCATGTCCGTACTTTGTATCACACAGATTCAATTTATCTTTGAACCTGTCTTAGGTTATTTAGAATTTCTAAGTTTGTAATTATTTAAGTCGCCTTGTTGAAAATACAAAAAGAAATATAAATCTGAGCTATCTTTTCTATCACTGTAATTGATGATTTAGAACATGGTACGCTTACATTTTTAACCCATAATATAGTTGTTTATTTTATTAGAAAAAAAAAAACAAATATATTATTGACTGACAGTATCTCGTAAATGAATTATTTTTACTGCATTTGAAATTGTTATTATTCTATCAATTTATCAGTTCCGTTATTAAGAAAAAAATAACGCCAATTGTGATAAAACAATTCTAATGTTTCGGAGTACTAACATTCAAAGTATAATTCAGATTAAATCAAAGTATAATAAACCTAAAGGAAGAGGAAATCGTACAATATCCTGCTTGAAATTGTTTTCTCGACCAAGTACACCGTTGACACACTTTCATTGATGCCCGGCTTACAATGACAACGTCACGATTCCCGTGGTAGGGTTTGTTTTATCGAAGTCATGATGTGACCTCGACATTGTGTTATACCATTGTCTCGTCACTAGTTCGCACACTGACATTTCAATAGGTAAGGTGAGCGCGGGTCGTCGCGAGAGGGCATGCACGACGCTTCCCAAACCGACGGTTTACAGCAACGGTTGCCGCCTACACCAGCATGACTACGGTTTCCGTACAATCAGTCTTAATGTCAACGCTTCAATATATCATTACAATTATTATTTACTATAAATATTCGTCCCTTCGAGAAGCTAATAAATCAGCCACTATCAACCTCGTGACTCAAATTATGTGAAGCTTTCGATGAAATATTGTTACCATGTTCCGCTTTAACACCGAGCTCAACTCGAAACAAACGGATTATTTACATTTTACTCGACTATTTTCTTGTCGTTGAATTTCTCGTGGTAACGCGGAAGCCTATTGGTGTTGACTTGTATTTGCATTTAGTGCATTCGCATAACAGGTCCGATGGTGTGTGCTCACGGTTTAACGCAAGTATTAATGCATTATTCAGGGTTTTCATTAGATTGTCGATATCGGCGCAGGGGATCGCGCTCTCGTTAAAATGTACGGATGGCATGACAGGTACTCGTATTCGACAAACACGCAGACGTAAACCTATCTCACTTCAATGTGACTAGATCATGTATAATTTAAACATTTCCTTCTAAAGAATTTTTTACTTTGATAGTCGAGTGAGAAAGTTTGAGAGAGAAGGAGAGACGTGATATATTCGTTCAGCATCATAGCGATTGTTACTTAAAGTTTAAATTATCAATTCTTTGTTTTATAATAATCGTCTTCGATGATAAATTTTGCTGAAACAAATATAAAGGAAAAGCTTAAAGTGGAATTGTGAAAGTCGCGACTCGATGCTAAATTAGTTATATATTTCATACAATTTATTTGTTGTTGTTACAGTGAGGGGCCTTTCAAGTATTTCTTGATTTGCTTATTTTTGATGACATAGGGGTTAGGGATACGGGTAGTGATTACGTCAGCAATATTTCTTTATTAAACCGGAACAGATTTAGATTTAGATACATGTGTGTGGGAGGGGCGGTAAGAGCATTGCTTACTTTTGCTGAGAAGGGGGAGGGGGCGGTCAGAAATTACAAAAATTCCGATTCCGTAATACTTGAACGGCCCCTGTCACGAAATTCTTTGTTTGTGAATTTTAATGCATTTTCGTTTCGTTTGTTTATTTTTTTAATTTATTGAGAAATGTCATTAGCAAAGCGCATATTCTCATTAAAGATCTAGTTCTCTCGTGCAGTTTAACGAGTCCAGTTGATGGCGGTCTGTGTTAACAGGTTTATCAACTCCCAACATGACGTAAACTCGCGGATGTGATATACTTTCAATACTAATGAGGACGCATCCCGCTCACGGTTCTCCTAATATACTGTGATTTACATCACATTTTCATAAATATAACAAGCATTTATATTATATATGGTCAGGGTAATAAATAAAAATATAAAGACGACCCACGCGGTCTACCGTTATTAATTCTAAATGATTTATATATATAAGTCACATTCTTATGATAATAGGTGTTATTTGTTAATTGGATGTTCTAATAAAAATCAAAGCTGAATATTTCGTTATTATTTTGATAGAAAATGTCTATTGCATGTACCTACTACTTCTGGTATAATTTTCGGGTACATTGTTTATACGCACTTTATACATAGCACGTATTTAAGGTATTAAAATCCATATAAATAATGTAACCTAAATCTCTGTACAAGAGCGACTTTATTCTATTTATTAGAACTATGCATTTTACCCATATTGTTAATTTAAAATAAATACATACTTTTAGCATTTTATTAAAAAAATGAATCACAATTAAGGTTCTTATAACTTAGACATTTAGCACTTGTAAGTCCCGGGATCTACACCAGGGAGCAAGTTTTCTGTAGACTTAACGTGATTCCATATTAAGTCATATCTTGACTTAACATCTAGTTATATTGTAGTCGAATACTTAAGATTATAAACAATAACAATAAAGATAAAACGACCACAAAACTTTCATATGCCCAGTTTTATACAATTACAGACCCACTTGCACATAATTGATCGAATAAAAAGTCGGCCGGTGGCCAAAACTGTTCGCAATAATAATGAGTAAATTATAATATTAATGAGAGAGTATCATATAATCAGTTCAGTAAATACTTTCGAATACGATGTTCTGCAGTTTACAATAACTAATGCAAATAAGTAACTTCGCCCGTCGTGTAATTTAATTTCGGTATTTTTTTTAACTTATTAATTTAATGAAGCATTTCTTTTTACAAAAATGTACAATTTCAGATAAGAGACTGAAATTTATGTGGATAACGAAATTATTATAACAATTTAAATCTGCAATCCAATTATAAATTCTACACAACATGACCAATATTAATTATACACAGTTAGTCTAGTGTGATAACAAAGTAAATCTTACATCTATGTATTCTACCATACGTCTATGTTTCAGATATAATTTGTGTCTTAAATTTTCTTAGGCTCTCGTTAAATATGTCTTTGTAAACAGAGAATTCATTATAATACATGCACATTGGATATAACGGATTGTTTTTGTAACATTATTATTAAGTGCTGGTAAATGAAATAATTGATTATATTGTATAGTCTCAAATATGATGTTACATAAAGTATACAAGAAATATAATACACGTATTTCTGTGCACTTTATGTTGTTAAGTATGTTTATTTTTAGACCTATCATAGAATACATACTTTTTGATATTAATTCATTCAAATATACATGATTATTATTCTGTTCATATGTTCTTCGTTTCTATTGAATTAGGTAGCATATAATAAGTGAAAGTGCGCTGGTTTAAATGTGTTTGCCGAACTTATTAATTCCGTTAATTTTGAGTAATAAATTAATTTTACAGAAAAAGTACAAATCATAACAATGACACTGAAATCTGATGAGTACTTCTCGAGGTTTGCACAGTCATACATAAAGATACAATATTACAGGAAAGTTAATTTATTATATTAGTAACTAGCTGCCAGCTAAGCATCGCACGGATGTACTCAAATTATTCTGTATAATCTGTCGTCTTTAAAGATTTCCCAATATTTCTTCCGACTCACTCACGTTTTTATATGGAGATGTTTTTACCCCAATTTTTCATTTTTTCATACGCTTTATCAAATGTTTTCTTTCCTACAAACCTTGGCCTGACAAATAAAAGAACACAACAAAAACTAATTAACCAAATAGGTGTAGCCGTTCGGAAGTAATGCGCTTACATTCGGCAATTGTTTTTTTCTATTTTCTATGTATATAAGATTATTCGATTTAACTGTGGTTATTATTATAATTTTAAAATTCTAATTTTACCTTCAGTTTTTCTTAGCTATACTAAGAATACTATATGTCGTAAATAAGGAATTCATTTAATTTTTACTTGTCGAGAAAACAGAAACACGTACAGTCTAGCGGTTGGGCTTTAAAATACCGTAGTCGGATAGAGGACAAAGCGAAAATCTTGTAAACAAAGCGCTACACTGACCGGGTTAACCTTGAATGTTAAATACGCTTCAGATTTTCGCTAAGGAAAAATATGCCATTGATGCAGGCAGCGTGCGTGCGCTAAGTAACGGTCACCGCGAGCCGAATAAGTGGTTTAGCATCGTACGTGGAATGATAATGCTCGAGTGAGACATGTCACGCGATTGTGCTGCCCTGTCAGTACCGGACGCATGCATAGACCTACTTTCCAATCTCGTGTCCTTGAACCGTGGATGCGTTCTTGATTATATTAATAGTAAACTATATTATGCTTAATAGATATAATTTAATCAAATCAAAAATTAATTAGTTAGAGTTAATACATATATTTATTACTTTTTGTGTATTAAACTAGTAAACGTATTACAATGTCTCTAATATTATCATAAAAACCTATTTGCGAAGTAATTGTATTATATTATTTGGCATACATTCTTTACTAATAGAAAGAATTATAGGTGCTTGTCTATAGAAAATGCCTAAATCTCTTTTGGCTTCTATTAATAATAATACCACTAATTCTCGAATGAGCAATTTTTGTATAAAACGTATCTATTTTTGTTGGATCTATGAGTCACAAGTTTTTTTTTTCACTTTAGCGACTCCTCGATAGTTTAATGTTTTATATGACAATCATTCTAGTTTGAACAGTTCGAATGCATCCTAGACGCAATAAAACTCGGAGTGAAATCACGACTCGCCAAATCGCCAACTTTTTATCATTTCGATCAAATGCACAACAATTTGAAACGTATCTTAATAATTCTTTTAAATTCAGGTAATGGGCTCACCATGCAAATACCCGTGCCCATGGAGCACCGTTACACACCGATAGGGACGCTAACGAACCGCTTTGCAAAATAAAGAAAGGCAATAATCGCAAACGGGAAATCCGATCAGGCCGTTGGCGCCCGCAACGGACGGGACGGCCGACTGCTTCGATGAGAAAATTCAGTTGCAATGTAAATAACTATGTAAACTTAAACATTAGCGTGTAATGTCGTCCATTCTACTTAGGGTCGAATTAAAAAACTTGTTTGTGTCGAAGAAAGTTGCTCGCAGGCTTCCAATCGAATCCACTTCAGATCGTATCGGGCAAATTCTTAGTGCGATCGGCGTATTCAGTGTAGTGCATTTGAAGTTCACTTTCGTGATATGGCAAAATGCTTTCCCTGTCGCGCCTTTTCGCTCTGACATTTGTACTCTTCCTTTCTAGTCGTACTCTTCGTTAATACAATCGAATCGTTGTATTATTTATTAACTAATTAATACTAGCTGATACCCGCAAGTTTATCTACGTCGTTTATTATATGTAGCGTTTTTAATGCAAGCTCCCAGGCGGCTTGACTTTTTCAGACACTTCCAACAATTATCGTTATATTACAACCAACTTATAAAAAATCTTGGCAAATTATATACCTTTCCTCGTGTATCACTCTATATATGTAATTAATAAATAGCCAATGAAAATCCGATCAATAGTTTTTTAGTTTTTGAGTTTATCGCGAACAAACAGACAGACAGACGCGGTGGAGTACTTTGTTTTATAATATGTAGTGATATTATCATATTGTTGATGCTTTCATAAAACAATATCCAAAAAGAATACATCACTTTACAGTTATTTATACTAAAAACGTAACTTATCACTGCATCAAAATTATAAGACGTAAATTTGCTGATTTCTTCACAGTCCTTGCTCTCGATTCGTTTCGTGAAATACATTGTGGCGAATATAATTCCACAAAATCAATTTCAATGTGCTGTTTTTGTGCGTACAAAAACGTAATACATACAGGTACATTAGGAGGATATCGACTACATGCGAAAAAGAAAATGTTGGTATACTTTTTACTATAGCCAATATGCATTAAATCATTTGATTACCACGCTAGAGTACACAACGTTTTAAATAAGTATTCCATTCAAGAGGAGCTTCATCATCTCTCCTTGTAAAGTACTATTACAAAATAAGATTAACAATTTTCTCACGTCCGCATCGAGATCGAGTTAGGCGACAACAACCTCTGCAAAAAGTAAGTTGAAAATCTAATAGAGTTTGTGGCAAGCTGGCTATTTGTGTTATTTTTTAGTTTCGTTGATGCCGCGGAGAAATGCTATGTAACGCTCGCGAACGAAGACGGAGCAACCCGACATTACTGTAATAACACCGAACCGCCCTTCTGTCATTACTCTATACACTTTCCTCGGGTAACTAAAGATAGAACGTTTTTTTATTTCTCCGAGGTAATATTCCACACAAATGCATTTCACTGTGCTCTAATGCAATTCTTTGATTTCCAAGTTAAATAAATTGCGGCGACTCTTCTTATTATCTTAATAATATTATAACTCCCACACAAATAACTATAATCATGTCTACTTTTAGAATTAAAGGAAATTGGATCTAATTCTGTGCGTGAGGTGTAATCATGCTGGTGTACAATGACTTCCTTTAAATAATATTCACCTCCAGAAGAAAGTATATACCTTAATGATAATTTCAGTCATGTACTACCTTATATTACATACTCTTGTATTGGTGTAGTTTGGCTAATTCAGAGTAGACGTAGTCCGGTGAAGCTGTAAAGACCTTGCCAGGTCAATAGCATACTCAGTTCGAAAAAAGAAAAAAAAAAAAGGCTAATTCAGAGGTAGATAAAATGTGTTGCGTATATATAGCTCTAGAGATGTTAAATGAACTCCAAAGTTGTCAGTAATCTAATAATTTGAAAACTGACTCGTACAATTTATAGGATGCTTAAAACGACGCGCAAATTGTTTTGTCAAACACCTGATAGTGCAGAGTGTAGTAGAAAGCATCAGGCTGTATGTAAAAATGCAAAGGTATTAGACGATATAAATTGAAGTAAAGATGAGCGTTTCCATATATAAGAGCTTTCGAACATGAATAACATTAATAAGAATGTAAACAGTAAATATAGGTATATCTTGAAGATCAAACATTGAAACCGATTAATATCCCTTTTTTTTGTATTACTTCAAATGACGTAAAAATATCACAAAACAAAATCTTGAATTAAAAATAACTAGCAATGGGAATAATGATTGACCCTTAATGTCTTAACTTAGTGTCTAATAAATGTTCTTTAGAAATGTGAATATACATTTAATATAGACTATTTATTCTTTATAGAAGTTTTCTAAATTATTTTACGTTGTCTTCTTTCAAATATGTATTAAATTTTTCTTTCAATTGTAATGTATAATTTCTTAAAACTTCTTAATTCTTGTATTAGTATACCTAATACTTATTTCATAGTATGGTTATAGTTGTAAAAATGTTGTGTAATTTTGTTGATGCGTTTTACTATTAAAACGTATATTATATTTATTGTAATGAAGGTTGCTGGCCGCTCATTTCCATTAATAACATCGCAGAGTCCGGATTACTCGTTGATAGATTCCCACTCTAATGCAATTATACGTCCACGAACCATTACATATTAAATGTATGTTAACAATCATTAGATGAACGTTGTCGATGTCTCGGTAACTGTAATTATACCAAACAATCTTTAAAATGCTTTTAACTCAGCAATGTTGCAACACACTCTTTTACTTTGTCGGTGGTTGGTATATAAAATAATTTTCTTCGTTCAGTGTGTTCTGCTAAAGCATTAGAGCAATCAACATTCATATATATCAGGAAGCGTTAATTGGGGTGGCATCGGGAATAGTTTTCCGATAAACCTCTCTCTCTAGGCGGATACATTTGCGTTATAGTGCAGTATCGCGCGGGCAATCGTAACCTCTCCCGCATAATTGGCGTGTGGGTGCGACGGCGGCGGCGCGTTATCCCGATCGCCACCCACCGACGACGAAGCAAAGTCTGATTAGATAGTTCAATACCAACACCTCCGACCTGGGCACCACCTCCCGGCTACCGAGACAATGCGACTAACCGGGATCGTTTATGATATAATCTTCAAACTAATTAAGAATCCATATTAGTATAGCCAGTTTTCTATATAAAAAAAATATATAAGTATGAATGAGGCTTAGTTAAGTGTAGTTAAGCATAATGCAGTTATAAAAAAAAATGAGGTAGTTCGGTGAAGCTATTAAGACCTTGCTAGATCTATAGAGTAGTCAGTTCGAAAAAAAAAAAGAGTATTTGGGATTTTGAACAATTTTATTAATGAACAATAACGATATAATTAATTGTTATTTGTTTTACTAGATGTATTTCAAGTGATCTTCTACTACTGTTCAAATCATTTGGAATAGAACTTCGCACTATATTTAATAAATTATTTTTAATAGAAGTAAATATCATATAATTATATCCTTTGGTATGGACATGATCCGTCTTAATTGAAATATACTCGTTCAGATGGAGCATTATTATCGAAATAAACGATGACTATTGCAAAAGAAGATATTTGTGACTTCATTATGAATATAAATTAAAAATAGTTAAGAGCGTTTCAATAATAATAGTCATTTGAGTTAAATAGGACGCGTAGGAAACGAGAGTATTACTTCAGGGCATAAAGCAGTACACTGTACTCATTGCTGCATTAAAACGAAAAATGATCCACCGGCTATAATGAATGAGTTAGTATTCATAAAATATGTGCTTTACAAGTTTACTGCCCTCCGGCGCAATAGAAAACTATCGAGCAACAACGCAACTAACATCCATCTTAACAACGTCTTTCCTGCGCCTGTCTAGAACCATTCATAAATGTACGTAATAATAATAATTTATGCCCAGACCTTGAACTGTACGCTCAAAGTTGTTACTGAGATTCCGTGTAATTTTAACCACTTTGATAAATTTAAAAATTATTATCCTAAAGCCGTAATTCGGTTTCTACTATACCCATGTAAGCCCTAGGTTGTTGTTGAGTATTCACACAGGTGTTATCTACAATAATATGTACTATCATACCATATGTTGTTAAAGACTATCGCAAGTTATTGTGTATATGATATAAAAATTGACTTTATCTCAAAGCAATACTATTGACAGGTCGTAGGTGTTCCATAAGTTATCCGATCGTAAATCAATACTTTACTTCATTGGGCTAGGATTAACGCACATTTTTGAAACTTTCTTCACAGCAGTTACATCAGGTATCAGAACACTCACTAAAAAAAATTATTGCCACTACCTATGTAATTTTCAATTTTCTTGCACTTTTGTTGATACGGAAACATTTCAAAAGATAAATAAATAGAAAAATGAGTTTGTTTGTTTGTAACGTTTTCACGATTACTCAACCGATCCTCATGAAATTTTACATAGACGTTGTCAGGATTATAGAAAATGATATAAAACTTTCTCCCATTCCGAAAACATTTACTGTTCCCAAGGGATTAATGTAAATCAATTTTGTTTGTTTGTAACGTTTTCACGATTACTCAACCGATCCTCATGAAATTTTACATAGACGTTGTCAGGATTATAGAAAATGATATAAAACTTTCTCCCATTCCGAAAACATTTACTGTTCCCAAGGGATTAATGTAAATCAATTCTACATTAACACAAGCGAAGCTTTTTTTTTAACTGACTACGCTATTGGCCTATCAAGGTCTTAACAGCTTCACCGGACTACTACGAGCGAAGGTGCGAGCAAAATCTAGTGTGGTATAAATGTTACGCGCCTTGGGATGTTTTCATCATGCTGTCACAAAATCACAAACGCAAGCAAGCATCGTTCTACTGAAACTCAAGTAAAGGAAAGTCGTAAACGACCGCGAAGAAACAAATCGATTGCGGTGTAAAATAGCGGCACGCGCTAATGACATTCCACATTCGTAGCGCGCCAAATAATGAACAGAACTTAAACCATATTTGGGTCACACACTGATTGTTGCTAATAGAAGTGGTGCTGAGTTACCGCAAGTAATCTAAAGCAAGACATAAGACGACTCTTACTAATTTGTTAGCTGTGCTTTCGAGCTGCGGTAACACGAGCGCGGGTTCAAACAATTTTGCTACTGTAACGTATCACATACGTACGGTCGTAATAATATTTAATACTTGTTTGAGTAATCAGTCTGTATGATTAGTTTGTGTCCTATTTTAATATTACGCGTACGTTTAATTATATGTTTCGTGAAAAGTAATATTTTATAATTGAAGTTTTGTTTATTGAGTGGCAGAAGTTTAACAAGGTTCGTCTTCAGTAGTACGATCACCGCACATATTACTGCTGTGTGTCGCTCATAATCGTTTAGTTAACATTAACTAGAGTACATACCTATCTACTATTTTATAATGTAAATAAGCATTGAACAGAACTTTATTAAAATAAACATTTTATCTAAAACTTTATGTGAACTAAACCTTTATTATAGTCTCTCGTCTCTCTTCCTTTGTTTTATATTCTTGTCTCTAATATTATTTTGTAGATTAATAAAATTCAATAAAAAGACCGTTAGAGTAAATAATAAAAAAAGTGTGTGTGTACTTATGTACACGCGTTAGAAGTTATACTTCTTTGGCGTAACAAGATAACAATCTTTTCAAAATTTTTATCTTTTGCCTTATTCTACGTTTGTAGAAAAAACGACACTAACAATAGAAAAAAAGTATTTAATACATTGAAAGTTTTAATACAAAGAAATACAAACAACAAATACATAGAAACAAAATGTTGACTATAGCTAACTTTAGGGTGTCGGTTTTTTATGACGGAGTGCGCGCGCATCGTAAATATTTACTCTCATCATTTTTCTCTAACGCGCCAAAAGAAGTATAACTTCAAAAACAATAGTATTTTAGGTTAGACAAAAAGTGGATCTTGACATATTAATCAGTAGATAATAGTGATTACATCTCACTATGGAGACAAATTAACTTTAATGAGAACAAAGTCGTGGGCAATTGGTAGTGTCGCATAAAAAGAGCTTTTACAATTTTAATTGCAATTTGCCGTGTCAAGAAACCTCAGAGTACTTGATTAACCATTCAGCATTTTTTTTAATATTTGTTTTTAAGTGTATAGTTAGCCTTATTCAAGAGGCATCGATTATGACTCGTAGTTATTTAAAAATAATTAGTCGTCACAGTACGTTAACTTTTATTAAATTTAATATTCCTGTCATCATTCGAGATTTTCAATACCTTACCACAACCGCAACCCTTCTGCGTGTTTGCTTCATTAATTCTGTTGAAGTA
This sequence comes from Antheraea pernyi, assembly GCA_015888305.1. Classification (NCBI taxonomy): domain Eukaryota; kingdom Metazoa; phylum Arthropoda; class Insecta; order Lepidoptera; family Saturniidae; genus Antheraea; species Antheraea pernyi. The sequence goes on from MU159747.1 coordinate 87,639, forward strand.
CACTTTTCCTCGGCACTTAATCGTAACCACAAAATATTAAGTATGTAAGTGTTTATATTATATATTTTTTGTCTTTTCTTTAATATGACAAATTGGTAGCCTCTTACTTAAAATTAGTGTAACATATAAAAGCTGTTATGTGTATATACCTGGTGTTTGATTTAATGCGGATGAGGTCACTGATTTGTTTTATTTTCTAAATACTGGTAATTCTCTAGTAGTCATTAGTCGACCATATTTCAATACGAAAGAAAAAAAAATGAATTACGTCCATTTTTTTTAACACTAAAGGTCGCCAGTATCTAATAACGAAAAACCATAAAGAAAATCCATTAGGAAACAGAGGAAAAATATGTTTATAATTGTTTAGTCTATACCTGTTTATATATAGATTACTATAGCTAAAATTGTATCGTATAATATATTTTTAATTATCTTATGTAATATTTGTATGTCGCTCAAGTAAAATTGCGTTTTTTTCTCATTGGAGGTTAGTCTAATATTAAACAAAATCAAATGTAGTTTATTCCATATTACCAAGCTCTCAATTAATGACAATGATATCAGCTCCCAAAATAACTTTTCTTGATGATTAGTAACTATGATTTATTAAACATATTAATGTATCCTAAATTCTTATTTTGTGGTTCTCTAGGCCTCGTCTCAGAAAGTATTGGACGTAGCCCATTTCTCGGATACAAGTATACTATCTGCCTTATCTGTTGACCGGGTAATAGTAAAAACAGAATAAATATTGAAATATTAATGACTTGATAATTTTGTTCATTTTCTACGTTTAAATTTTATATGTACGACAAAATTACCGGTCCTTATACCTTAAATAAAGAGTATCATATAACGTGGTAATTGAAGTATAACTGTTTGATTCGATTTAACTTACACTGTTGAAGGTTTTTAGTACAACATCCGATTGCAATTCCGATGAATAGCACACATTGTGTTCGTCGTCTACGGCGCAGGTTGCATAATGTGTCAACCGTGGGAGCGAGCGCAGAGTGTAGCGCCGTTATACGACGCACGCCGTCGATACCGTTTCATCGCTGATTTTTATTACAATATTCGCGTGTATCATTCGTAATCGATCCGAGCACGTTGCAGCCGCTATAACTTGCTCTACTTACGACCTATCACTAGGCAAAAAAAAAATGCTTTACAGTCACGAACTCGTGAACCCTTACACGTTGTTTCACATTAAATTACTGCTAATATCAGTGATTGTATTAGAAATGATAAATATAATTACCACATCGACTCGCCAATTAAGTATTTTAATGAATTTTCACAAGTTTATAGTAATTGCAGACGCGAAATGAATAAAAACCGATACAGGTTTGTAACTCAAGAGTATTTTTCTTATTGTTAACGATGACCCAGTAACTATGATTTATTAAACATATTAATATATCCTAAATTCTTATTTTGTAACGGCCTCGTCTCGGAAAGTATTGGACGTAGCCCATTTCTCTGATATAAGTATACTATCTGCCTTATTTGTTGACCGGGTAATAGTAAAAACAGAATAAATATTGAAATATTAATGACTTGATAATTTTGTTCATTTTCTACGTTTAAATTTTATATGTACGACAAAACTACCGGTCCTTATACCTTAAATAAAGAGTATCATATAATGTGGTGATTGAAGTATAACTGTTTGATTCGGTTTAACTTACACTGTTGAAGGTTTTTAGTACAACATCCGATTGCAATTCCGATGAATAGCACACATTGTGTTCGTCGTCTACGGCGCAGGTTGCATAATGTGTCAACCGTGGGAGCGAGCGCAGATTGTAGCGCCGTTATACGACGCACGCCGTCGATACCGTTTCATCGCTGATTTTTATTACAATATTCGCGTGTATCATTCGTAATCGATCCGAGCACGTTGCAGCCGCTATAACTTGCTCTACTTACGACCTATCACTAGGCAAAAAAAAATGCTTTACAGTCACGAACTCGTGAACCCTTACACGTTGTTTCACATTAAATTACTGGTAATATCAGTGATTGTATTAGAAAAGATAAGTATAATTACTACATCGACTCGCCAATTATGAATTTTCACAAGTTTATATTAATTACAGACGCGAAATGAATAAAAACCGATACCGGTTTCTAACTTAAGAGTATTTTTCTTATTGTTAACGATGACCGCGAACTGTACAACGGTATCCGGCCGACGAATTTTCAGTGTGGTCTTGTTTTCTTTTATACTTTTTATAGGTTTCAGCGGCTAAGCAAGAGCCGGTTTACTATAAATAGTTTTTTGCCTAAATTGTCACCGTTAATCTGGGTGAGGCCGCGTAAAAATATGAAAACTCGGTGGAACCTTCCATGTTTTACATCGAATTTTTTTAGAAATAGTTTAAAGTATTTTGTGGTGAGATCAGAGAGGCTGGCCTTCAAAATTTGCGAATTATTACCGCTTCGGTATATGGACATGGCACGTTTACAAAAGATGAATCAGACATGAAGGTTTACACCCACAACTAAGTTATTGTGTCCAAACAGTACATCGGCCTCTCATTTCCATACTCACCTCATTATACCAAACTTAATTGTAGTTATTACGTTCCCATCCGTGTTTAATGATGTTGCTAAAATAAAATTTAAATTTACAGCTATTTCTGAAGCGGAACTGTTTATATATTACTAAATGTTTTTAAATTCCAATAAATATTTTTTATTAGTTCTGTTATGGTTATAAGTAGTAAGTGGTGTTTGAGTATTTTTAGGTTAAAAATTAAAGAAGCATTAATAAATAGGTTCTCAAAATCTTAGTCTGAAAGTACACTATTTCTTGTTATACGTATATAACAGTGCATAGCAACCAGAACTCAAAAGTTCATTTGTTTGTTCAAATATCTTGACTTTGCTTGGGTATTGGATCCCAGAGTCCATAACGTGGAAGCTAAATTTTCTAATAATTACACCACAAAACATATTTTGTTATATAGCTTTAATAGAATAATTTAATAATACATTCGTACGTTTTAAAAATAATGATTATGATATATTTCACAATAACTATAGATTATTTCATTAACGTGGATTTAAATAGCATTTCAATTAAGATTTAAAGTACCATGTTGTATAATCGGCTTAATAAAGTTGATTTAAATCTGTAGATCTTCGTCAGAATTCATTCATTTAATCCAATAATGATGAAAGCAATGAATATAATGGACACTTGCTAAGGGAAGCGCTGATGAAAGCTTTAGTGGGCGCAACAGCACCGTTTGAGTATTTTTAGTTTAAAAATTAAAGAAGCATTAATAAATAGGTTCTCAAAATCGTAGGCTGAAAGTACATTAAAAGTGCAAAGTGCACAGCAACCAAACTTCAAAAGTTCATTTGTTTGTTCAAACATCTTGACTCTGCTTGGGTATTGATCCCAGAGTCTATGGACTCTATAACGTAGAAGTTAAATTTTCTAATAATTACACCACAAAACATATTTTGTTATATAGCTTTAGTAAAATAATTTAATAATACATTCATACTTTTTAATAATAATGATTATGATATATTTCACAATAACTATAGATTATTTCATTAACGTGGATTTAAATAGCATTTCAATTAAGATTTAAAGTACCGTGTTATATAATCGGCTTAATAAAGTTGATTTAAATCTGTAGATCTTCGTCAGAATTCATTCATTTAATCCAATAATGATGAAAGCAATGAATATAATGGACACTTGCTAAGGGAAGCGCTGATGAAAGCTTTAGTGGGCGCAACAGCACCGCGGTTGAGTTTATTCAACCCGCAGCAACGTAATTAAAATCTTTCATGGAAGGCACGCCTGATGAAATCCCTCCTAACCTGGCTCACGACCGAGCAGAGCAACCAATTTACTTCTCTATATACATAAGAGATCTTCTTATGCGAGAATTGATAAAGCCGAATGTAATAAAACAAAAATAATGTTTACATACACAAGGCGATAATACTTGTTGAAAAATAATTTTAAACTACGCATCAGAACATCTTGCTAATTTGGTATAATATTATTACTTAGAATGAAACCAGTAACCAAATCCCACATATAAAATTAATGTCGAATGCAAGACTGAGATGTTTATTTATGTATTTATATAAAATTGAATGATACTAATCATGACTGTAACGGATAGCTCGATAGTTGCATCCACATAAATCATCTTCAATTCACCAAAGATTTGCTACCGACACGTCGGCACAATACCTCGAAGCTCCATCCGACTAATCAGGAAATCGGAACGCGGTATCGCCTTGTGCTCGATAGTGGCGAGTGGATATGGCGTGTCACTGTCTCGCGCGGAGTCACGAACCACCTCCAATCAATTGCTGTTCTCACGTGACCCTTTTAATTATAATCTCGACCCGTAACAGGGTCAGTAGAATCTATCTATCAGAGAAATTGGTATTTTTGACATTTAATACTAATTCAACGAAAGGACAATATGTTTCTCTTTTTATATCGAAGATTCATCCTTAAAAATTACTAGAAACCGCCCAAGACTACAACCGCGTAAAATTACAATGTACAACTTAATAATAATAAATTACAACCTGGCGCCACCTAGAGGCCAATTATAATAAAATTGATAGCCAGCTTTCATTATGAGCGACCAAACCGTGTTGCAGTTTCTCGATCTCAGCCAGATCACATTTTTATTATTAAAAACTAAATGTTACACGCCCAATTCGCTATACATTAAATAAACTTTTAATTTAAACAAAAAAAACAAATGTTCAATGGAATACAAAAAATAAATGGGCTAGAACTATCAACGGAAAAGTCGGCATTGAATTTTATATCATCGTTCATCGAACTTTCAGTAGTTTAACGTGACTGAGTCTTAAAGGAAATATATTTCGTTATATATATATAGAGATAAATCAAAGACTTACTTCGATTTCGTTTACCTGAGATGCAAGATCTCGCACTAGAGCATATTCGAGTCTCCTATTTACCGAACAATTGGGTTTTAATTGCAATTTTATACTTTCAAGTAATTGAGTTTTTGTAAATAGACTTCTATTTGTGAAATAGGGTAAAAGATAATAGTATTATGTCAAGAAGAAATAGACACACCATCTATGGAAGTGACAAAAATATGTTGTTTCCAATAATACAAACAAAAAAATTATTAATACATTTTTTCTCTAAAAATGGCATCGTTATCTAAATATCTAATAATCTCATTTTCTTTAATATGTAGTAATATACATATTTATACTAAACTAGTGGACCTGGTGGACGTAGTCCCGCTATAATAATAAAAAAAAACAAATTATATACCTAAAACTTCTTCCTTGTGAATCTCTCTATCTAGTGGTGAAAAATGCATGAAAATCCGATTAGTAGTTTTTGAGTTTATCGCGAACTAACAGACAGACAGACGTGGCAGAAGACTTTGTTTATAAAATAGATTTATTGATTACAAATATCACATCTATATACTACGAATAGATATAAAGTGGCATAATGAAAATATTGCACTTTATTATTATACTTCATATAATAAAGTTGATTGATCACTCTGTACAACATCAATAAATCGTTTGTAAATCATAGGCCAATAAAAGTAGCCTAATAAATAACATACAACATAGTCCAGTGAGTATTAAGTTGCAAATTACATGTTACAAAATGTACAAACAACAAGTTAATAATTAAAAACAGGGCAATAAGAGTTTTTTTCTTAGTAAAATCAAGAAATAACGTAACTATATTTTACTGTTTTTATCATCTCTATGTACATAAAGAGAGTTATAAACACCTCAATGAAAACCTCCCAGAATCTCAGTATCATCAATCCGTAACACCTAAAGTGCAAATTAGGACAAAAATTTATTATGAAAATTTGCACTGAACGGTAAAATATTGAATTTAGTCGAAAAACCTATAATTCCTGTACTGTTTCAAGATTTTTGACCTCGCTGCTCTGAATAATATGTAAAGGTAAACTATTTTATTAGATAGTCACGTATGCAAAATTTTCTGTTAAAAGACTAAACTAGGATATTTCTAAATTATTTTGTTTAGTGAAAATATAATTTCACGAGATATAAAATCTCTAGATTCAATTAAATATATGAATAATATACACATTTCGTAACTTAACTTCGAAACTTCATGTTTAACTAATCAGCAATACCACAGGCGTCGCCATTTAGATTTTCATATATATATTTTTTTACACTTTTTAACAATCTTTTTTGTAGGAATTTGAAAATGTTCCAACAAAACTAAACTTAACGTATATTTCTTATTATAAGTCACTATTGATCCGTTACCAAAAAATGGACCTAGAGAACTAAACTAATCGAAATATATTTATCGAACAAATTTTGTACGAGCAGTAATACATAAGTACTTTTTAAAGTTTATAAAAAGTGAATATTCATTTTATTAAATTCAATTAAGTCGCTAATTTAAACTGTATTCATAGAATTTAATCTCGTCTTACCACCGTTTAACTCTGTTCAAAATTATTGAAGCCTACAAAGATTCTTTTTTTTTTAGTTAAAGAAGGTATATTTTTTACGCCAGTACACACTCTTTTTTTGTTTTGGCTTCTTCGGTAACAGGCCATTTTGCGCGGGTGGCGATGCGTACAAAATAAAACAATTGTTGTTAAAGTATCGCGATAACATCACGTAATTAAAAATTATACAGCAGTTCCATTACAAGATCTTAAAAAATTATACGTCTATCATTTTCCTTTTAAATACTACCTCAGTCTTCAAATATTAGACATAAAAATTACTGATCTAACTCCAAATATCACGATTTACGTAGAAAAAAATTGGTAATAGCGTTAGAAAGACGCATTTACGTTTTAATCGAGCTCACACAGTCACAGCTTCTACTTCTAAACACTATTGACATCTTTCTTCTACCAGGACCACCATGTAGTGCCACCATTACTAATAAGAGTTGAACGGCTGGACAGATTTTGACGAAATTTTCTGTGTGTGTTCAGGTGGATTTAAGAACCGTTTAGATTCACATTTCGAGCCAGTAGGTGGCGATGCGGTTGACTTTTGGAACTTTTTTATTATCAAGGCAGGACAACGTCACATATAATACGTAACATATAATAATATGTTAAGGAATAATAAATATGATCGTATAGTAATTTATGTTGCAAAATTTTATAGCAATGCGTTCTTATTTATCAATATCGTACGCTCAAAACGATTTCTAACAATTTTGTTGCAACAATTGCGGTTTTCATTATGACCGTGTACGCCGTAGTATTGTTCTGGGAAATGGAAACTGCTCTTCTAAATTATGAGATGTTCATCGCCCAAAGAATTTGTGTAACTTTTTTTTTTCAAAATCATTGAGGAAGATAAAAATATCATTCAATAAATCCACGTAAATTCATTGATAAATTTTAATACTTAACAGCTCTAGCTACTTTATTTATTAGCTGATCGTTTAGTCAACGTTATTTTGGCATTCATTGCACATAATATTTATAATTTGATAAATAAGTCGTGATTAACAGTATATTTGGAAATAGTTAATAAATTTAGCATGATAAGTTTGTTTTCTCTTAACAGAAGTGGCAAAATTAACTAAGTGCTAAAAATTACTTTGTTAATATATTTAATTCCTCGCGTTTAAGAGTTAAACTTTTTTTAAATTTAACGAATATTTGAAACATTTTCATAGTTTATTAGAATAAATTATGGATTTTTTTTTATATTTCGGTGTTTCTCTGGTGTTGTATATATGAAAATATAATAGTTTGACTCATACATCGCACCCAAAAAGCAAGACTGCGTAACGTTCAACAACCAGACAGAATGTCAATTATATTAGGAAAAAACCGTTACACCAAATAATTTTTTTAGGCTCGCATCGCATCTCGCTCCAAAGCGGGCGTGGAAGTTTGCTTTGAGAGAAATGCTTATTCACCACTTAAATTTGAACAGGTCTAAATAAAACGATAGATTCAAAGCCATGACGGTTCTCTTTGAATTAGGGTTCTACTTGATTTTTTGTCTCGGAGAAAGTTGGTGTGAATCATCTTTGTTGTTAATAATATAAATACATCAAAGAGGAATTTTAATCTAAATATAATAGTATTAAGTCGGTTTTAACTTGATTTCTTTGTATACTTCAAAACCATGAGTGTGTTAGTAATCGCTTAAGAATTGAACGAAAGAAATATTTATTACAAATATATAAAAGTGCTTCTCGATTCTGTCATATATAACATACTAGCGGGCCCAGTGGACGTTATCCCGCCCTGATAATAAAAAAACTTTGACAAATTATATACCTAAACCTTCCTTATGGGTGATCCATGATATGATATTTATCTACTAGTGAAAACCGCATGAAACTCCGTTCAGTTGTTTTTGAGTTTATCGCGACAAACAGACAGACGTAGCAGAGGACTTTGTTATCTAAGATGTAGTGATACCACAATTGAATCTCGTTGAAGTCTTTTACTTGTTAGTTTAGCCCAACCAAAGTAATATGCGAGTTCCACAGAGAATGTAATAATACAGATTTCTATTTCATTATCTTTACATTTTTTTAAATATTAAAAATAGTATCTGGTGGTTATTATAATTTAAATTCTCTGGTAAGAAGAAAATGACTGGTTTTAATTACGCGCATTTTAATGAATTGTTGAAAATGAATTATTGAATCGATATTATGAAAGAAATATACCGATTTATTCTCCTGTAATATAATACAAAAGTAAAAATCATTATTACAGTTAATGGTGAATGATACTACTAAAAACGGTTGAAATCTAATCTTAATATTAATTTGCTCTTAATATTAAGACTGGGCTAAGTTTTTATTTTAAGAAGTGCATGAAAGCACTATCGCTTTATACGCGATTGAAAAGAATTGCGGATAAAACAAGCTTTCCGCACACGTAACGGTACTGAGGCATAACACATTTATGACTTTTTTCTTGGTTCTTGTAATGCGCATAGAATACTGCAGCAAATAATCCCATAAAAAAACCATTATAACTTAGTGATTACATGAATTCTGCAGCAAATTTAGAAGTGTTAAATCGTGACCATACAATTTCTGCTTATTATTCTATTAATTTTTATTCAAACAAATTAATCATGGCATGGCTGTAACTTATTGTAAGCATAAATATATCGTACAAGGTAATCAATTGTGTCCGATCAACCAATACAAAATATTTATCCAAAATATTGCCCATTAAAGGTTGCGTGAATATCCTTCCAAAATGAGAATTGTGATTAGAAAAAATAATCAAAATTAATACTATACAATTATTATGCTTTTCTATCACATACATACCTTCTAAGGATTTTTCAAGGATATTCGGAAGGGGTGCGGCACGTGATATAGTTTAAACTAATATCTACACGCTGTTCATGAACTTTTCACTGTTCGTATATCACAGGCAGGTCGCACAGTCCTCGGCATAAAGCGCGCTGCGTTGGTCGCGAACCAAAGAGTCGCGGCCAATCTCGACGAGACACTGAACTTGCAGGAGTGCGTCCCAACGGTTATAACATAACATGTCTGACGTAACCTTAACCTTGCAAGAAGAAGAGGAACGAACCGCCGAAGGACGGAGAGAGAGAGCGATAGGTCAGAGAGAAAGGGAGAGACAGTCGCGGTCGGCAGACGGACGTTCGGACATCGCGCCGACGACGCCGCGCCGCTCCGCGCCGTCCTGCGGATGCCGTCGAGTCGCGCCGCTAGCGTTGCCTTACAACCAAACTTGCATTTCCTATATGTACTAATTACACTTCACAACAGTATGCCCTCGAACAAAAATACGATTTGAAAATAATGTCCATACAAGTCATGATACCTAAAATACGAATCATAAAATATTTTTCACTATTATTCAATTTTTATTTAGCCTTTATTCAACCTTTCTAAACAAAAAAATACAATACAATTTTTACCGAGAAAAAGCAAAGCGTTTTAAATGAACGTGCGCTTCAGTGTTCAATTGTTAACTTTAATTGCTCCATCTACTATTTTTATTCATGTTGAAGAATTAAAATATAAAAGCATTTCACTTTCGAGTCGAACAATTGTGTTGAAGACGTTGCTGCTTAATGACATACTTATTTCAACTTTACAATGAATCAATTATGTTGTCGACGCTCAGTATTCTAAATATCACGCTTTGATCAATACAGAACTATATTTGGCCTTTAGGAAGACGACGTTTTTCCTCGTCAACTATTAAAAACTAGTCTAGGAGCCTCATCCATGTAAAGTTAGAACAACAAGCGCATCGTTCAAATTTTGAACGTTTGTAGTAGGATGCGATAATTATCTGTATAAAGCTTATATAAATAGTAAGAATACTTCTTTTGTGAGACTATTTGAAAATGTAATAAATAGAATTTACATTTTATACTCTCTGCAAGATGGTGCTTGCACCTTCATTTTTCCTGCACCTTCATGAAAATATTTTTGTTATCTAATGGATGACTTTGGATTGTCTTTTATTGTTCATCGTAATTTTGTTATTACTATCTAACCACTGTAAACCCCTAAATAACTTTAATATGCCTCTATAACATTATATTTACATGTTATACTCTCTGCAAGATGACGCTTGCACCTTCATTTTTCATGCACCAGCACTTTCATGAAAATATTTTAGTTATCTAATGGATGACTTTGGATTGTCTTTTATTGTTCATCGTAATTTTGTTATTACTATCTAACCACTGTAAACCCCTAAATAACTTTAATATGCCTCAATAGCATTTTCTCGCCACCAGTTAGCTCCTACAGAAAAGCGGACGTAATACTCTGAATAGTCTTCTATAGCTTCCAATGAAAGTCACTTTGAAATTGGTTCAATAAATGCCGAGATTAGACGAGATAAATAATAGATATTTCAATTTTATTTCTATTTATAGATTCACAGGGCTAAATATAATAACTTAATTAATGTATTGATGTTCGTTTATCACTATATATTATGAAACAAAGTCCTCTGCCACGTCTGCCTCCCTATCTGTTCGCGATAAAATCAAAAACTCCGGAACGGATTTTCATGCGGTTTTCACCAGTAGATAAAGTGATTTATGAGGAAGGTTAAAGGTATATAATTTCTAAACGTTTTTTTTTTGTTACTATAGGGCACGGGCGGCCTTCGGCATTCGTCAGGCCCGCTAGTTTAAATTTTAAAAATCAGTCACTCCGATAAGTCAACAAAAAAATATTTTCCCGATATAACAGACAATATATAGATTCATAACACTGTGTATGATTTTTAATTCGAAGTAAAAGATAAACTAAATTAAAAAAATATCCGCTTAATACTTTTAGTTTACGCATATTGTTCTGCTGACGCCTATATATATATAATCTGCGGAGGTACTAAAACATGTGTTGTTTTTCAGCTAGTTTTTGTCCTAAATACGTTTTTCACTTTTGAAATATATTATGAAAAATACATAACTTGAATCTTTTTTATAGAGGCATTTAATATATATGAGTTCTGCCAGTCTCAGGCCAGTCACCGGAGAGGTACGAACGATATTAAAATAATTAAAACAATTGATATGAAACAGCATTATATTTCGCAATATAATCATCATATGATATCCATATATATAGATAGGTTTTGATATATAAAGGACTATAAGATGTCGATAAACTTTAACACCGTTTGACCGATCATCATGAAAACAATATTACATCTAAGTGTGTGTTTTTTATGTTTTGTTTATGGTTTTTATGCTATCCTATTCGCTATAACTTGTCACTAGATAATAATATAGATACATCTATGGCATTTAACCGAACGTTAGAAAAATTGGCGTATATAAATATTTAAACTCTGCGAATGTTTACAAAATGTCCATTTTCAATATAATTAATTATTAAATCAGATAATAACTAGTTAGTAATTTATACAATGTGATAACGGTTTTTATATTATAGTATTGAAATTTTATATTTAAAATTATCGTGAAAAGTTATTTAACTATATGGAAATGAATAATACATACATACTGGTGGACTCTTAAAGATGTAACTTGATTATGAATATGCGAAGAATGCAAACGCTCATTTTGCTTGTGTGTTTTGAATATATATTCCTGATCTTGTCTTGTATGTAGACCATAAACAGCGTCCGTTATTTTACTGAAAATTAGAAATACGATTTCACTATTAAAACGCCTATCCAGTGTACTTGTTTAGTCTTAATGATTGATTCACAAAACGATTTTATTAGAGTAGCGTCGTTAGTGGCTTTCATTTAAAATGATTCTTTTTAATACCAAAGCGATGAAAAAAGACGGACAATCTATTTAATGGTAAGTGGCCGTCTCGTTTATGTAGAACAACGGTACCGGCAGCGTTGCAATTAAATTGACGTCGTTTTGTATATTTATCATTGTCTTTTATATTATCCCCTGTAATATCGCTGTGAGAAACGGCAATAGGAAACCTCCTCTATAGTTCTAAACGATGTGACTAATATAACCAGGAAAATATTTGCGTTGCGTTGTGTAAATATTTATACTGCTCGCTTGTATAATAAAAAATGTGAGAGTTCGATATGCCCGTAAAAGAATTAATAAAAAAAGAACACCGCTCTGTATGCGGTGGAACATGCACAAAAACAGAACTAATTTTCGGTCTGTCTTATTTTATAGAATACATAGTTGGCCTTAATTAAACTTGAAACTTTATTTTTAGTTATTTTTGCATGAAATGAAATGGAAGGTAGACGGTTCTTAATTCCAATATATTGATACTACTTTCTAAGAAGATCGCTAAGTTTAAAGACCTGTTTTGACGGCTGCCTTTGTCAGGATAATATATTGAAAACGTGTAGGTGGTAAAGCCACGCTGAATCTATTACTGGTTTCAGCATGAATGGGTCACATCGGCCGGTGTAGTACCACCCTCTCACAGAGAACCGAAGTCAAGTAACAGTGCTTGCATTTTTGCGTTTCGTTAGGTCAGTGAGAGCGACGGAGGACCACCTCCCCTACCCTTCCCTCTTCCATTCCTCACCCTCCCCCCAAACACAGGATAGCAACGCACTTGCGACTCCCCTGGTGTTGCTAGTGTCTATGGACGGTGGTGATCGCTTAACATCAGGTGACGCTCCTCTCTTCGTTTACATCCTATGATATAAAAAAAATAAAAATAATAATAAAGTGACCTCGAATAAAATCAATCTCCAATAATTAAATCCTCCTTTCATAAACTGAAATGTATTTAATGTGTTTTGTCTGCTGCAATTGAGAGCGAGTCCTTTCTAGGTTTGGCGTGTTTACCACTTTAAACCACGTCTTCATTTAACATCAGATAAGATTGTGGTCATATGCTAAAAAAACCTATAAAGTATTAAAAAAAAACAGTCAGTGCACATTCAATCACCAAAATGCATGTAGGACGACAAAACAGTGGCCACTACAGAAGGATTTTACTGCATTGTGTGGTCACTACATCGTGCCACAATAAAACATGTTTCGTGCATTTGCATGTAGGACGACAAAACAGCGGCCACTACAGAAGGATTTTACAGACTGCATTGTGTGGTCACTATGTCGTGCCACAATAAAACATGTTTCGTGCATTGTACATATCTACTGAGTAAATGCATACATATTACTTCGTTATATAAAACTAATTTAACAGTATGTAAACTTTCTTGTATTCAATTTCGTATATGTAAGGAGTGTTACGAATTAAACGTTATATAATACTATTGTTATTATCCATCGATGTTATTATATTATCATAATAATTTAGTTCTATCTGTTATTAGTCGGAAAACTTCATTTACAATATGCCTCAAAAAACGCGAATCCCCATGCTCTCTTTTTAATTCATATGAACTTGTTTTCCTTGATGACGTCTGTTTTCACACGGTCCGACATGCAACAGAACCGATCTTAATCAACGGGCGGTGATTTTTTACAATACCTTCGTGAACCAGGAAATTCTCTTGATGCGATGCGAATATAGAAAACTATACATTATATATATGACATCTAATGATTATCTGTTTACCGTATGGAAGCTTGAACTTCTACAGTTCAAATTGATTATACTTATGTAAGCACATGCTTAGTATTAGAGGCTAACTGTGCATTAGAAATTGAGCTTTCGTCTTCCACTTTATTTTTGTGAAAATGTTTAAGTTAAAAGAAGGTGATACAAGACACAACTTACCAAACGTTTTATACATAGTTTAATTAACTATCACTGCGTTACTTTTTGAAGTTATACTTCTTTTGGCGCGTTAGGGAAAAATGATGAGAGTAAATTTTTACGATGCGCGCGTACGCCGTCACGAAAAACCGACACCCTGAAGTTAGCTATAGTCATTTTGTTTCTTTGTATCTGTTGTTTGTATTAAAACTTTCAATGTATTAAATACCTTTTTTCTATTGTTAGTGTCGTTTTTTCTACAAACGTAGAATAAGGCGAAAGATAAAATTACTGAAAAGATTTTTAGATTGTTATGCCAAAGAAAGAACACGTGTACATAAGTACACAGACACTCTTTTTTCAGATATATGATTTGAGTTTAGATGATTTAACATTTTTTGAGAACTTTCAGTTTTCTCCCTACACTCTGCAAGACCAAGGACTCGCCTATTTAATTTCTTTCATGTTATTTTAAAGCATATTGTGGTCAACATTGAGGCGTCCAGAAATCTGAAATCTTTGTGGTATATCTTAACACTCTATGGCTTTTTCGTTAATAATTTTTTTTTTTCACTATTTCTTTTAGTTTCAATGTCATATTTTGTTTTGTTTAAAGCATCTTGTTGCTTTATATTTATGTTCTTACTAATCATGTGGCTTGTTAAATAGGAATGAGAAGATTTGTATAAAATGAAGGTTACCTCTCTCGCCACGCAGCTTTTGCAACTAAAAGAGTTTTAAGTATAGTTTAATACGTATTAAATATATACATTCTATTTAGTTTTATTTTTTACTGTGGCCCTTTAGTTGTTGATGTTAAAATATGAATTGCCTAATTTTCCTTTTTTAATCGACAGTCAAAAGGCAGATTTTCCACCGTCTACATACTATTAATATCAGCATTTTCGAAGCTTTTATCTTAGTGATTCCATACGCTACACCTGAATCTATTATCTATATATGAGTCTATGATAGTGCCGGAAACGTATAACGTCACTAAAAACTGCTACTATTACAGACCAAATTTTATTGTGTATAGAGTAGATGTTTACAATGTGTTCAAACAAGCCTCGCAACGTTTAATTTTTTTTTTATGTTATAGGAGGCAAACGAACAAGATGTTCACCTGATGTTAAGTGATCACCACCGTCCATAGACACTTGCAACACCAGGGGAGTCGCAAGTGCGTTGCCAGCCTGTGTTTGGGAGGAGGGGAAGGAGAGGAGGTGGGCCTCCGGCGCTCTCACCGACCGAACGAAACGCAACAATGCAAGCACTGTTACTTCACGACGGTTTTCTGTGAGAGGGGTGGTACTACCCCGGTCGAGCCGACTTATTCATGCCGAAACCAGTAATAGCTACATTGTGGCTCTACCACCTACATAAATTTAATGCCCTTTTTATAAAATTTATGAAAGACTAATTCTAAGCAGTAAAGCTTTTTAGTAACATAGTTTATAAATGAAAACTGATCGTCTTCCATGCGAATAAAATAATACGGCTATTTTTATTAGTGAATCAGAAAAATCACGTTTTTTATTTTGTGTTTTCACCTATTAGTATTACATTTCTATACAATATATTTTAACCTTTATATTATTGAGAATTTGACTTTCTGAAAAATCGTTATTTATCAAATGCCTACGCAGTTCGAATAATCTGTTTGCGATTGATTAATTAATCGATCAGGCTAGTAATTTAAAAACTGGGTATAGATGTATAAATTTACGAAAGACTACTACTAGTCAGTAAAAGCTTTTTGCTACCACAGCTATTAATTAAAACTAAATGCCTTTCATGTGGATAAAATAATACTGCTATTACTATTTATAAGTCAGAATTTTTGAAGTTATACTTCTTTTGGCACGTTAGGGAAAAATGATGAGAGTAAATTTTTACGATGCGCGCGCACACCGTCACGAAAAACCGACACCCTGAAGTTATTACGATGCGCGCGCACCGTCACGAAACACCGACACTTTGAAGTTAGCTATATTTAACTTTTTCTATTGTTAGTGTCGTTTTTTCTACAATGGTAAAATAATGCGAAAGATAAAATTTTTGAAAAGATTTTTATCTTGTTACCAAGAAGTATAACTTCTAACGCATGTGCATAAGTGCACACACATTTTTTTCGTCATTTTCGACTATGTATTTAATTTATATACAATTTTTATACCTACACACTTTGAATAATATGTTTGCAAAATTAATTGCGATTAATTCATCACTCAGCTTACTAATTTATAAACTGTGTATCTATGTAGATTACACCTACATTTATTTAACGATGTTAAGTAGTGCTAAAGATACATAACCTCGCTGAAAGGTGAAACTGGCTAAGCTTCCGTAAATTGGCCGCGGACGTTCACGGCAATTAAGTTGGAAATAATTTTCTCTTACCCGGGCCCGTGATACGTAAAGAGTGGCTGCGTTCATTACACCTAATTGCGACGTAATTATCGCCTATTGAAAGGATAATGCCGCTGCTGTAACCCTTACCGGTGTTCGGGCCTTTGTTTATCTACTACATGATAATAAAGTAATTTAGTGTCAGCGCGTACATAGTTTAGCACCAGAAGTGTTATTCTGTAATCCAATGTATATTAATTTGTATTTACCTTTCTCTGTTATAATTACTTTTACATTCATATCATATTATAATTTAATGTTAAGTTTATCTTCTTTATATATAAATTTCTTCTGTGCGTGTGTATGTCATTGAACTCCTCCTAAACGGCTGGACCGATTTGGATGAAATTTTGTGTGCATGTTCCAGTGGATCCGAGAATGGTTTAGATTCACAATTGCACCCGGTAGGTGGCGCTGCGGGTGAAAAATAAGATTTTTATTTTTTATTATGAAAGCAGGACAAAGTCCGCCAGGTCTGCTAGTATCAATATATATTGCTTAACATTTCTATATTCTATTCTATAGTTACTGTCGATACCCGTTTCATAATTTTAATCTAAGCTTAATTATACAGGGTATTATTATTAAATTAATCGAATAATACACACTATGTCAATATTTTGAACTGTTTTTCAATAAATATGAGTTTCATTACAATTCGAATAAAATATAAACGGCTGTAATTATATTGTAAAAAACAAATGAATTTAATATTATTCGATTCAATTCGTCAATTTATCCTTTGCAAATTCGAATATTCGCTCCGTCCTATTAATTATCATATAAATAATGGACTCTTCTTTATCGTCTGTTCTAATTATTTTTTTATTGTATGTTAAAGATTATACTAATTCCCTAACATTGCACACGACTTATATTATAGCTTATTCTAAAATCTAATTCCAATTATGTAGGTGGTAGAGCCACGCGGAAGCTATTACTGGTTTCAGCATGAATGGGTCGGCTCGTCCGGGGTAGTACCACCCTCTCATTGAAAACGACGTTAAGTAACAGTGCTTTTGCCCTGTTGCGTTTCGTTCGATCAGTGAGAGCGCCGTAGGCCCACTTCTCTTTCTCCCTCCCCGTCCTCTCATCCCTGTCCTCCCAAACACAGGCTGGCAATGCACTTGCGACTCTCCCGATGTTGCAAGTGTCTATGGACGGTGGTGATAACTTAACATAAGGTGACCCGCCTGTTCGTTTACCTCGTTAAATAAAAAAAGAAATAAATAGAACAAGTAAATAAAAAAGTCGCACAATTTTTTTAATATTTATTTATTATTAAAAACAATTTTTATTTTATTTAATTTATGGTAGAAGTATACATTTGTCGTTTAAATTTGAAAATAACTTTATTTATAAACCAACCAACAGGAAAGACATCGTAATATAGTTATATGTCAAAAGTTGATTTGATACTAAATAACATTCAATTATAACTCCTATTTGTTCCAATCACGAACAACAAGGGATTTCCGTGGCTCGCGGCTGCTATAAAATATTCGAAACGGATTAACAAAATCAATGACTTGAAGATAACTTTTATTAATTAGAATAAATTTTATTTACGAGCCTTACTGCTCTAATATAATTTATGTTCCTTATGTTTTATAAGCAAGGCTTTTATTCCCTTCTGTTTCCAATATAGAACCGTTAGGATATCAGTCGCAGATCATTATAAACATTAAAATACCATATTTATGTCAAATAAAATATTTTCACTAGATAAAAACAACATTTTATTACTTTTAAATGTTAATTTTAAAATTAATCTACAGTCAGATTTAAGATACGCGGATCGCAGATAATATTTGATAGACAGATTTTTATATGGATTATACGATGTTTATGCTAGCGATTTTACTGTAATTTGTTACTAGTTAGCGGTTAAGCGTGTTGACTTCCGTACCGTTCAACCCATGAATATGAAATTGTTTTTTTTTTATGAACGCAGACTATATTTACGCTACCCATTATACTATATATAGTTACTAAGAATAGTTAACAGGTACGAAGCCGTCGGCACAGCTGATATTAATTTATACATCAAAAGTTTATACCACACAGATTTTCTACGACTATTTATTTCAATGTATTTAAAGTACTGCAGTATTGAAGTTTATAGGTATACTAATTTAAATATCAAAATAATATTTACACTAGAACTTTAGACAGATTAAATCTTTAACCTTTATTACATTTTGATAACAATGGTCTTGAGTTCGTTTTAAGGTTCCACCTTATTGCAAAAATTATTTACATAGGACTTAAAATGTTTATTTATTCGATGAACTTGTTTTTACTGGTTTCTGCTCGCGACTCCGCGTGCGTTATTATAGTTTTAACCTATCCCACGGGATCAGTTCTTTTCTGTAAAAATACACCCGTCCTTTTTTTTGTACTCCCGAGAATGTCTATGTAAAATAGTGTAATAATCGTTTCAGTAGATAAGGCGTGAATTCGTAATAAGCATATAAACTCACATTCTCATTTATAATATTAGTACGGATTCTCATTATTTGCATTTCACTCGGTAATTTTCAATTCCTCATTTCTATTCCAACTGCCTCTAATCTAAATATGTAATATCAATTGTTTGCTGAAATTCTCATAATCATCTTCATTCTGTGGAACTAAATTTTGAAACCCGTTACATGATTATTTTGTTAACCGAAATGCGAACAATCGTCGGAAGTTATTACAGGATGGTACCTAGACTAATTTAGTATATTTTCGTATTGAGGGACATATTTCAAGTAAAATTTATTGTTTCCACGTGTCGCAGAATCCTGTTGAAAGTCGCCTTTGCAGATACAACTGTGAAAACATATCAGTTTCACTTTTCTCTCATCATTAAATGGTGATATTCCTACCACGATCGGGGTCGCGCGTGCTAACTGTCTCGACATATGTGCGGAACTGATTTTCTTTACTGTCTACGACTGCAACAATATATGCTTTTTTCTGTTTTGTTCTTTTGTTAAAATTCTACCTTTCTCTTGGTTTTTACATTATATTTATATTTCACATAACCAACTGTAATACGAAGAGATCGTAAGAAGATGCCATACAAGTCATGTATTTTCTTAAAATCCTACAAGTAGTATTTTTTAATATACAAAAATATACAAAAATTAAAGTTAATATTTATTAAATGAAAATGCGAAATATTTGATCAAATAAGAAACAAGTCAATTTGTAAATTTACAAATTGGAAACTAACATTTTGAATGTCAGGTTAAAACAAACTTTATGTAACTTCGCCTACATGCTTCTAAACAAAAATAAAAAATCGGTTCTTAGTTATACTTTTTCTGTATAATACCTAAACAATATATATGAGTCCAAAATATTAAAATACTACATGGTTTGTTATCTATATATATGCATATAAAATAATAATTGGCAGAATGGCATATCAATGTGAAGACGAAACAACCTTTACGGTTACGGCCGTGAAAATTTGTATGCGGATTTCTTTTACAGTGTAAGCGATCACTAAGTAAGGATCTTTTTGAAATTCTACCCTCAATATGATGAAAGTTTGTTTGAAAATTAGTCAATTTCGGTTACTCAGTCCGTTAGTTATTCTTTTGTATATATAGATAAAAATAGAGAGTACAAAATAATTACTGTATATAAAGGCCTTAGAAGCCGCAGTAAATTATCAGTATTCTCTAGAAGAAAAGCTATTTTATATATTTACTAGCATTCCTGGCGGACGTTGTCCTGCCTTGATAATAAAAAAACCCTAAAATTCAACCGCAACGCCACCTACCTGGTCCAATTGTGAATCTAAACCATTCTCGGATCCACTGGAACACGCACACAAAGTTTTATTAAAATCGGTCCAGCCGTTTAGGAGGAGTTCAGTGACATACACACGCACGGAAGAAATTTATATATAAAGATATATAGTGTAACCACAGATAATATTTAATTGATCTTTATCGAAAGAACACATAAAAGGATTGTATAAATAATTCATAATGCATATTTATTACCAATTTAATTTTTTTTAACAGATACTATTAAAGTATACATCCACAATTTATTTTATCGTCAACTGTCTTTTATTGGAATATAACGGTAGCAGTTACATTGTCTGTCGATTTGTACGTTTTGTAAATAAACTTACTTTATGCCGATTAATTAAAGGAACGGGTCTAATAAACATACTAAATAACATTTTAAAGAGTTAACTGAATGGGATCGTTCGTAATTAAAGATGTCATTCTAATTAAAGATGATAATAATAATGGCGGCGAAGTCCGCAAAACACAACTTTGTGTAATTCGCCAAAACATACCAATACTACTTTTTTTTCCGAACTGACTACACTATTGACCAAGCAAGGTCTTAACAGCTTCACCGGACTACTAAGGCGAGCGCTTAAGGCACTCAGCCGAGCCAATACTAACTTAGATATACTAACTATTACATTGCGTGCAAAATTGTAATATTAACAGTTTTTATCTAGTTTATTAAGGTATTATTATTATTGACTAATAAAAACTCAAGACACACAGTCTCGAATAAAAGTAGCTGTCAAAACCGGCCGCAAAAAACACTCCCAATATACATACGTAGTTATAGTTATACGATAAACTTATGATTTTGCAAATTCAACATTACTATTTGCGAGACTATTCGAAATGACTGAATAATGCACTCATTTTTTTTGTGCCGTCTCTGAGATATGCCCTTTTTGTATATCAGTGGGTATAACTAATTAATTTATTACTACTAATACCTATAAAATAAATAATGAAATCGATGTTGACGATTATATTGACTTTATTATAAGACACTTGATGCGTTCTTTCCGGGGAGTAAATTAAAGTGAACCGTCACGCTAGGATCGGTTACGTTGAAATGACTTTCTTCAACTCTACTCGATGTCAAACGCAACGAGATGGGTGACGCGTTGGATCAATCGTCTCCGAAATTTTCACTTCTATCGTGTGGTCATGAACACGCCCACTATTGGCCCGAGGTTTATTTAAAATATTTTTTGTCAAAACTTGCAAATTATTTTCGCTTACATGTAACTAACTGCATCCATTAAATGCCCTTATCGTCGGCCTATATTGTGTGTTTTATTTTATGTCTCCGCCGCTTGACCAATACAGCTGAAATAAAAATAAACAGCGTGTATCGAAAAAAAAAATTATGTGCATTATTATTGGCTTATTTAGTATGCTTGTTTATTTATTTAATTTACAAGATAGTAATGTTTCCAAATGTAATTACACAATGAATATCGTTAACAATAATTAGGCAATATTTCGTAAGTTGTTTTCAAAGTTTTTGTGTTTTTTTTCTTTGGAAATCAAATTTTCTAATTTCAATCAATCCTCATCATACCAGTAAATCAATATGTGACGTCATTAATATACTAAAATTTACAATATTAAAAAACGAAATAATAGTCTGCGTAGATTGTTTATTAAATTTATAATAAGAAAGTACATAAATTAACCGTTATCATTATGTGTAATGTTGATTTATCTCAAACTGTAAGTTTTATAGAAGACATTAAAAAATCATTTACTTTCTTAAATAAGCGTCAATTATTAACGGTTCTTGTAATGTAATGTATAATGTTGTACTTGAATCCGCTTAGAATCATAATATTTTTTCTAATAACATTATTGTAATAAAAATATTTTTATTATAAAAACTAATAAGTAACTAAGCTTCAGTGAGGAATAGTGTGTAGGAATGCCCACGACTGTCTGCAATGTAGGTTAATCCCTAAAACCCTAATAAATTTCTCTTTTTACGGTCAATAAAATGTATTCTAAACGAGAACCAAGATATTAATTCGTCGCATTTATTTTTTTCAGGTAAGTCGAAGAATGTTTACTGACAACTATTTACCTTTTCGTAAGTATAATTAATTTCTGATCTATTTTAGATTATGTTTAATAAATATTCATTTAAATATACATTTTTTTTTATATCATAGAAGGCAATCGAATATGTGGGTCACCTGATGTTAAGTGATCACCACCGTCCATAGACACTTGCAACACCAGGAGAGTCGCAGGGGAGAGGTGTTGGGGAGTTGGGCCTCCGGCGCTCTCACTGACCGAAAGAAACGCAACAATGCAAGCACTATTACCTACTACTTCACGTCGATTTTCTGTGAGAGTGTGGTAGTACCCCGGGCGAGCTGCTCCATTCATGTTGAAACCAGTAATAGCTTCAGCGTGGCTCTAAAAGCTACAAATGTGATAGGCATTTCAAATTAATTTATATTTGCTGTCTTGCAGTTAATTATCTAAAAATGTGTACAAGAGATAACATAGTAATACCAAATTTCTAGAACAGTACAGTTTCTCATTTCTTACGTTCGCATCCTTTCCCTTCTGTTATACACAAAATATAAAAATCACACTTTACTTATGAAAATTGGTATGAAAGATAAATTCCGTAATTAAATATTGCTAAGAGTACGTACGACAACACTGATTTTATGCGTATTTTAGGACTTTTTTTTAAGTTTAACCTTATTACAAACTCTCATGAAACCGTTAATAATTAATTACAAAGGACTTGAGATCAAATTTGTATCCAGGCGATTAATTGTACTAAGCTCTTTTAAAGTGATGCACTCAATTAAGTGTTACAAACACTAAAACTTAAGCCATTATGGGTATCACAAAGAAATCAACTTTCCAATTCTATCTTAGACTTGACGACAAAAATAACAAAGTTTTTAAATACCAGGTTGTAGATAAATTTGAGAGCAGTTTTTCGTAGAGATTATTTTATGATTAACTAACTAATACCAGCGACTTTATCTGCGTTATTTGTTATATGAACAATACATTTTATGTACACATGATAAAAACATTTAAAAAACTAAATCAGAAATATACTTTGCGTACAACAATTCTTTAGTATTTTGTAGTGCTTGTAGAAATAATAATTTCTTAAAGCTTTGATAACTCTATATTAAATGAGAATAGTGTGATATTTTGTTTAGATAAGGGCCAATTGTCTAAGAAGTAAAACTACAACAATCTGACTGAAATATATTCAGTAGATTTTGCGTTGGGTGAGCGAAAGGACATACCTCTATAATTTTATTTATATAATAAGATTTAAGTAAAAGTTACATCCCCGAGATAGCAACTGTCTGATCGAATAGTCATTTTTTTTTCTATTTTGTCCTTACAAATTTTTTTCATAAACATGATTAGTTCCTCTAATATATTATGCAAAAAATGAGTACAAATTGATGTATGTAATACTAAAAGTTCGTATAGGGGAGATAGCTTTTTGTAGGTGGTAGAGCTCCGCTGTAGCCATTAGTAGTTTCAGCATGAATGGGTCGGCTTTCCCACCCCCTTTCCCTA
>MU159747.1:111659-128563 GCA_015888305.1 Antheraea pernyi
CCCTAACCTCCTCCCTCTTACACAGGCTGGCAACGCACTTGCGACTCACCTGGTGTTGCTAGTGTCTATGGACGGTGGTGATCACTTAACATCAGGTGACCCACCTGTTCGATTGCCTGTTTTTGATATAATAAAAAAATAAGCTTCAATTTTTAAACGGAACAGTAAACAACGCTTTTATTTGAATAATGATTTGCGTTTACGCGTCAACTTTAACTTTTCAGAAATCTATTTATAATTTTACAATTTTACTTAAAAACTTAATTCGATCTTATCCTGAAAACAAAAATCTATAACGAAATTCTATAAAAAAATCTTGATTTAATATTATCGATATTTAATTTATTTTGCTCCGTTACTTTACCCTGTAAAAGAATAAAGTAAATTGAAAGTCACAAGATAAGCGCAATCATAGTATCTTTGTGTAGTGAGCCCATTAAACAGCTTAAATTGTTTGTCATTTGTTACAGTCAGGTATTTTTCATTGACCCGATATTCGCAATTGTTATATTCACACTGACTATATTATATTTTAATAATATCATCTATTATAACAGAATTGCATGAATCTTTATGTGAACACCATGCACCGTTGTAACTCTGACACTGACATACTATACTAGACAGAATCACTCCACTTTCCATTTTTCGCAGGCCATTTCCTTGGATACACAGACGATGAACGCAGGTGGTTCGCGGAATAAAATGTTGGCCGTCAAGGCTTTTAACGGCGCCTACTTTTAACTCGTTATATATGTTAATACTAAATGTGCTCGTATATCTAGAAACAAAACATTCCACAAAACACTTGACACACGTGCCTACATATCAAAGAAACATTACTGTTTGAAATCGACTCGAACAATGTAGAATTTCACTGTAGGTCATTGGGTATTCATAATGTAAGTCAATGGTAATTCACAATTAAATGCAGTATCGGTTTAAACGTAAATGTTTTTGCGTATTTAATAATCCCTTTTAATATATCACATATCCATGTGAATTGTTTTAATACTATAATTTATTTCCTTCGCACATTGTAAGCGCTAAAAGCTTATTGAAATTATTCGAAATAACTTCTCAGAATAGTTACTTCCAAGATGGAAATCATGTAACGGTGAAACAAATTTGTGTAATTAACTTTTCAGTAGAAGTAAATCTATTAACATATATAATATGGAATATATGTAACTAAACAATACACTAATCCGGGAGGTAGTGGTCATGACACGGAATTAAAAGAAAGCGTGAGATTTCGCGACAACAGACTCTTTAACATTCAATATTAAATGCACGTGAGTCATAGAAGCTGTCTTTTCGAATGCTATGTAGTGTTGCTATAAGTATAGAAGAAGGAACGCACACATAAATATTTCATATTTAAGGAAAATTTCATTGTTTCAAATATTAACCATGAATGACACATTCATAGATCCCTGGTATCACAAACAAGAATACGTTCTATCTTACGCTGTTTAATATTTTTCGTAACGCACGGTTTTCATAGCGATAAGATTAATAATAAATAAACCAAAAGAGTTTACCAATTAGAGTTCCTTATGTTTATTATGAGTGCTAGAGTTTTTGATTATGAACATTATCTTTGTTTCAGTTTAATTAGATGCTATTGAACAACAATATTTGCTAATTTTACCACGGCAATTGTAAATACTTTAAAATATTGTTTATTTTTTATAGTATACTTATTGAATCAGTAAATAATAGAGACATGACGTCACAACCTCACCTAAGGCTATTTCATTGCAAAGTAAGCATAGATTGTATTGTGCTAATTAGCTACGGTGACGTATATCTGTGAGAGATTGCGGCATCATTTTCGATCGAAGATCTATCTCTCAATTCAATACTATAATTTGTATAGTTTTATAGGATATATAAGTACAATCCTTAAAAAAACTTTCAATCTTACTGTCGCCTTTTGCGATTCTGTTCGTGTTAATTACAATATAAAATTTAATGGAATAAAAAATGAGCACGCACAATTCAGAGATAACGTTGTTTGGATATTGATGAAAAAAAATCCATATCGGATTATTCGTTTCAGAGATTACATCCTACAAACATACACACAATCATCACCTCTTTATTATAATAATAAAAAATTATAAGTACCTGCAGTATTTACATTTTATGAAACTTCTAGATGAAAGAGCCGTTACGTAGTAGTGATGACCCTGTTTAGTTTCATCATATAAATAGACACATTAAAGTTTACACATTAATGCTTACAATTAACATACATAGTTGAATCAACAACATTTTGTAGAGCGCACATCTAATACTACATAAACTTTGTTTAATACACTTATAATATGTGTCACCTATAAATTAATTAAGCATGAATTTCATGAATGTACTTTTTAGTAGAGTTTTAAGAAAATGTTAGATGCACTGCTTATTTATCGATTTTTGGAGGCTCTTCATAAAAAACGTTCACGCTTATCGTAGCGGTCGAAGGAGTTTAAGGAAAGGGGAGTTGTGCAGGTCATTAAAGAATTTTACAGATTTGTCTCTGGATTTCTTTTGAATTTTTTTTTGTTACGATAGATAGTATTTCGTTCCATATTTAGACATATTTTTACGTTATATGTACTTTTAGGAGATTAACATTCGTGACGCAATACGGATAGAGTGTTACAGAAAATTAACAGCTGGTTTCTCAATTTTAGTTAGTTGGGTATGGAATTTATCAAAACCGCATATATACATAATTTTGGTGTACGTGTGTTCGTATTTCATCACCTAGACGATATAAACATTTTTCATGTTTTTTTTTTACTTAAGGTTCTTAGATATAGTTGTCAAGATTTCGATTTTTTTATCTTGTCATTGATTTCTCACAAAAAATATATAATACCAAAGTGTCAACTTTCCAGCGCCTCCCTATGATTATTAATTCAAAAGTTTATTATGTTGAAGATTTATTAAGCGGTAAAACAGGACAACGCTAGTATAGAGGGTTCGTTAGTATTTCTATAAAAGTAATTCCTAAGGATATATACATTTATAATTCATGTGTATTGTTTTAATACACCGAACTGTTCTATAATTTCAGACTAGGTCTTAGTTCTGATGCGAACAATGTGCCTGAACACAAAATTATTGAGTTTGGAAGGACCCTTGTTTTATGAACTAATAATCTCTTGTGTTAATATGTTTAAAAAAAATTAATTGACTTATGAGCAATAACGGCTATGCTATAGCTATGCTGTAATGTATAGCTAAAATGTAATAACTTCTAGTGAGATATATATATATTTTTATTGTTATTCAGATTTGATCGTAACATTTTTACTTTCACACATATCCATTTTTGTTTTGTCTGATTTTTTTTATGTTTAATCATATTTATCGATGTGAAAGTAGGTATGACATATGTTATTAATGTATCGAGTTTGTATACGGGTAGCGAACACTATATTTCGATAGTGTTCACAGTTCGGTGCCGGGTAATAATAGAAATCAATCTTGCGTAAGGAGAGCAGTGGGCAAAAAAACCGCTAACCGAACTTCGTAGGAGAACGTCGATTTATTCATTACTAAGAAGCAGTGCGGTTTCAATATTTAATGAAACGTTACTCCGGTCTCAAACCACATCAAGAACAACTGTAATGACCGCATTGTTTTTTGGAAATAGTAATTCTAACTCTAGACTGTTTGGTATCGACGCCCACATACCATTGACGCGTTACAACTAGTCGTTAATGTGCATATCGGGAGAAATGATGTCATTTATGTTAAACAAATACTCGAATCAAATATTTGAAAGGAGGTTTTAATAACTGTTATTTTACTATATTTATAAGATTATTTGAAAAATAAAAGGATACTTCTTTTTCTTGATTCGGTACCCTAGAAGAATATACCTGTGTCAGTCAATATTAGTGTAAAAGAAATTACAAAAAAAAATATCAAAATAATAAGGTTTGAGAGATCTGTCTAATTATACCACGTTGGTAATATTTTCTTTTCGTTTAAGGCTTACTTGGACAGTGTGACGCGAAGCGACGGGTGACGCGGACGGGCGCCGCACGTCGCTATCCGTCCACCTCTGACGAATGTCAATGGCACGTTGGTACCGTTACACGATCTCGCGTCCGCCAAATTAATTCGCCAATGGAAATCCATACAACGATCGATTCCTACATTGATCGACTTAATGAGTAACTTGTTGCTTCGACGCCTGCTTCCGTTATCGGTCATCTCTCTCGCGTCTATACATCTTATCACGTTTATCCACTCATATAAATAAGTTAATAATTTATCATGGTAATCACTAGTTACATACATTGATAGAATATTAGAATGAACATGGCGGTCGAAAAGCTAACAGAAAACTTATTATTGTGTTAATTAAGTGAATTGTCTGAAGAGAGCGGAAATTAATCAGTCGTGAAAATAGTTCACTTTTAAAATTACACGTGAAGGTTTGAACTCTTTTATTTAAAAAAAATCCGATGCACATCAATAAAGTTGATTCCACTTACATGGCTCGATGGAGCGTATTTAAAAAAATAATCGGTCTTTTGCAGTCAGCACTCACCTTTATAAATAAAAATACTAGGAGCCTATCGATCTGGCGCCACACTTTTACTTAGATCGATCGAGACGTCCAGTGTCGGTTCTGATTTGTATCTCGGTCTCTCTCGTAGTCGTTTTTGTTTATTAATTTTTATCTTTGAGAATACCTCCATTATTCAAATTAAATCAACTGCGTTTCGGGGTCCGGTCGCTGAAGTAATTTATGTGTACAATAACGGCTTATACAATTATTTATCTTAGAAAATGTATTTATAACCAGAGTTCGATTGCAGATAGCGAGATATTTTTCATTCCAATTTTCGACTAGTGTTTTTTTTATTTAAGTGATAATTCAGTACTGGGCGTCTACGGTTCACTGTCATGTCATGGCGGTCCGTAAGCCTCTTTGTAGGTTTTTGTTAATACCTTATAGGTTGTAGTTTTTTACCACAACCTCATTTGATATTAAATGGCTATGTGCTCTATCGTACCAACAGATGCTTGGCGACAGATTTTTATCTAAGGATGCCTAGTTATTCAGGCTGCCATAGATAAAGCCCTAGAACCCTACTACGGTTTCATCACGATATTTTCCTTCACCGAAAGTTCCGACTCCATTATACGTATTCGAAACTACGGCGATCGATGCGGTGTCCGAACACGCTATCAACTGAGCCATCGTCGTATCAACACAAACAATACCTTGATAAACTATATACCTAAACCTTCCCCGTGAATCACTTTATCTACTGGTGTAAATCGCATAAAAATGCGTTCATTAGTTTTTGAGATTATCGCGAAAAGACGTGTCAGAGGACTTTGTTTTTGATAATTTGTAGTGATATGCGCATAATATACCTTTATTATTTTTAAGACATATTATTTCCTTACTTTCTTATATAGATGTGGAGAGCCACACTGAAGCTATTATTGGTTTCAGCATGAATGTTTCGGCTCGCTCGGGGTAGTACCACCCTCTCACAGAAAACCGATGTGAAGTAAGTAACAGTGCTTGCATTGTTGCGTTTCGTTTGGTCAGTGAGAGCGCCGGAGACCCACTACCTTTTCTCCCTCCCCGTTCCCTATCCTCGTCCCCTCCTGCAAACACAGGCTGGCAACGCATTAGCGACTCCCCGGTCTTGTTAATGTCTATGGACGGCGGTGATCACTTAACATCAGGTAACCCGCCTGTTCGTTTGGCTCCTATGATATAAAATATAGTGAGGGGACTATATAATGGATTAAATCTACAAATGTGTTACTGATAGTATATCCCATTCGACACTTAGTTTTACATGTCTAATGTATACGTTATATGTTTACAGTAAGTAGGTGGCGTGCGTGTCGTACTTACAAATGTTTTTAAATGATCATTTCTATAATTGTACATGTTCTCAAAATTTTATATTACTTTAATACAATTTAAAAAACGTGTACGTGCCACGTGTAACAGCTAGTTTATAATATACGTTAATTTGATATGTAATAAGAGCTCAATAGAATATATTATTATTATAATATATAATATATTATCTTGTTGATAAATTAAATTTTGATCTAATTACACACACAAGCGCCACATAACCATTTCTTCGCTTATAATTTACGACGAATACGATCAATGAGCACTGTCATATCTCATCTAACATGGGCTAGGGGTCAATATCTTTTCGGAAACTGGATCGGACAACATGATACTTTAATCGGACTGGTTTAATATATCAACACTCATTGGAATTTGCTTTATGCAACCTTTTGTAGGAAAACCGAAGTAATTCTTATATGCTAGTGCATCTAGGTAATATTATAGAAAACTCGGGCGCTATTATTTACGTTAATATTGTTATAATCATACGCTGAATGAGTTTTAAACACAATTAATTTTTAAATCAACAGTGAATATTAAGTAGCCAGCTGTGAATACATCCTGTTGTTGGAGTCGCCTGACTCATACGCAGATCTTTTCGATTTATTATTTCTGTCAGATATTTTTGACTGACGCTTTTACTCACTCGACCGTAAATCCGTGACTTAAGGTCTCGACTATGTAGCAGGAAATATTAATAAGACGTTAATTTTGAATACGTGATATGTATTTGCTGCAGGAAACGATTACAGTGGAACAGAACCGGACGGTATTTAACATTTCTCTATCACGTACCTATCATGTACGTAAGTACGTACTTAAGTAAATATAAATAAATAAGTATATATAATAAAATAATAATAATAAAGAAATAAATAATACAAAAAAACTTTTAATAGTTGCTCACAGATACGATTTTTAACTTACACAATAAATAAAACGATAGCAAAAACAAAGGTTCCAAAAAACCAAGAGTCTGCAGAAAAGAAGAAGAAGAAAAAAATCTTAAGTAATACTATAAATGCGAATGTAAGTTAGTTTGTTTGTTACGCTTTGACATCTTAACTACTAAAACTATCTACATGAAACTTTGCATACAAGTTGTCAGGAAATATAGCAAAATATATACGGTACCTTTCTTACAGAAAAAAAGTACCGTTCCCAAGGGATATGTCAAAGATATTAGCGCAAACGAAGCCGTTAGCAAATGCTAGTAAGTACAAAATATGTTACATAACACGCAACTGTAACAATTAATAAGAATATCGATGTGAGATAATACTATTTTAAATCATAAAAAAGGAAATAATTGCCTCGCGTAGATATATAAATTTGTTACTTTTAAAATACGTGACGAAGACTAGTCCCAGAATATAACTCCTATAAATAGTTTAAAAACTATATAAATTATTTTTACGATCTGTTATACAAAAATCAATTTGTTCCAAGAGCACCGTTGCAAATTCGATAAAGGACTTGCGTTACCAGGTTTTGAAATTCTATAGAGATCTTTGACAGGATATCGCTCGTCGGCACTGTTTCTGTTAGAACCAATTATGAATCAAAATCGATAGTTGGTATTGATTTCAAACGATAAGATAGCCTAACAAGGTTCAAGTTGGACCAAACTAGGTGGGTGTAAAAGATAGTGCACAGAAAAGGCTCATGGTTTGTTGAATATCCGGGTTATGCCTTGTCGCCTTATAACAGAAGCAATTTACATGATATGGCTTGGGAATGATATCATATTCGAATTAAATTAAATTGCGTGGTCTTGACTGTATCCCAGCAATTTAAAATCTCTTGGTTGTTATATAAAAATAATAAAATTACTGTGTCACCAAAATCAAGGTATTTAGATAAAGTTAAGAAAGGAGAAGAAAAACTATGTGCATAAGAAAATAACAATATAAATTATTTATCAACAGTAATGAATGTAGAACGATTGATTCTTCTGACTTTAATGTACGATTTAGTTTTAAATTGAAAATCGATCGAATAATAAGATATTCTGATTTCTGACTATCTTCACTTTTAATTGAATGCCTTGATGGTCTTATTACACTGTACGCATGTATAATGTGTATAATATATAGTTCCCGAAACATATTATGTATATGCCTAGAAACATCTATTCTATATTATTATA
The DNA here is from genome assembly GCA_015888305.1 of Antheraea pernyi. Taxonomy (NCBI): domain Eukaryota; kingdom Metazoa; phylum Arthropoda; class Insecta; order Lepidoptera; family Saturniidae; genus Antheraea; species Antheraea pernyi. The sequence goes on from MU159747.1 coordinate 119,717, forward strand.
TACATATAATAAAAATGAAGTGTCTGTATGTAATATCAAAGTAACACTTTTTTACTGATTGGGTGTGAAAGTATACACGCAACTGATATAAATATGGTTTTTTTTTTTGTCGGTCTGTCTGTCTGTTTGTTCCGGGTAATCTCCGAAGCGGCTGGACCGATTTTGACGGGAATTTCACTCGCAGATAGATAAAATTACAGCGGGATACTTAGGCTACTTTAAATTAGACTCGCTGTTAACCACGGCTTAGTCTGTAGTGCTATCTGAACCGAGTTGAACCGATTTCCACGAGACTTTCACGAGCAGATAGCTGACCTTATAAAAAGTAATTTAAGCAGTTTTAATTTATACTAGCTGTTAATCTCCGAAATGGCTGGACCGATTTTGACGGGAATTTCACTCGCAGATAGATATAAATACAGCGGGTTACTTAGGCTACTTCAAATTGGACTAGCTGTTAACCGTGGCTTCGTCCGCAACGTTATCTTCAAAACAGGTGGACTAATCTTCACAAAACTTTCACTGGCAGATAGCTGACTTTATAAAAAGTAATTTAAGCATTTTAATTTATACTAGTTGTCAACCGTGGCTTCGCCCGTTAAGTTATCTTCAAAACGGCTTGGCCGATCTTCACAAGACTTTCAATGGCAGATAGCTGATCTTATAATAAGCAATCTAGGCAATTTTAATTTATACTAGCTGTTAACTGTTGCTTAGCCCGCAGTACTATTTCCAAAACGATTCGACCATTTTTTACGGGACATTCACCGGCAGATAGCGGACTTTATAAAAAATAATTTGATCTGTTTTAATTTAGACTAGCTGTTAACCGTAGCTTCGCCCGCAGTGCTATGTCCAAAACGGTTTGACCAATTTTCACGGGACTTTCATTGGCAGATAGCTGACCTTATAGGAAGTAATTAAAGTTATTCTATTTTAGACAAGCTTTTACCCGCGACTTCCTCCGCATAAATTTTAGCAAAAATATGTTGTTTACTGTAAACAAATGCATAATATGTGCGTTGTAATGGATTACAAGAATAAATATAATTGAAATTGATATATCTGTATCTATGTATGTAACAAATTACACTTATATTGTCCACAATTATATTGTCTTTTCGGTAATTTTGCTTTAATTACCGCGCTTTCGTCTACATAACTCAGCAACCATTGGTAACATATATTGTATCCAATATTGTATCCAAATCAATGAGCACTATTTAAATTGTCGAATATTAAAAACTGCTTAGACAGATATAAAGTTTTATATCTTGATTAATATTTATGCAAAATTTCAAGACATATTCTCATTGATTGTATATACAATTCAACATTATAATTATTAAATGTAATTTTGAAGATAGAAGGGGTCTTTTTAAAAAGATAAGATCAAAAGACCATAAACGTATTACTTATTGACAATATGGGCATATTATATCATCATAATAACATCTTTAAGTCATCGTTTCATTAGTTCGTTATACAGTGTAAGTGAGCACTGAGTTAGTTACATGGTGGGTTAAGGTTACAAATATGTTGCTAATGATAAACCTTATTTGAGACACTGTCAGTATTTATATATTTAATGTGTACGTTACATGTTATAAGTGGCGGACGTGTCGTACTTACAATTGTTTTTAGAAAGTATTTATATAATGGTACATAGTCTCACAATTTTATATTTCTTTAATACAAATTTAAAAAAAACGCATGCGGAGCTGCGGGTACAGCTAGTTTTTGAATATGTTTATAATTGTTTAGCACAATGCGGAACCGAGTGGTCGGTTATGGTATTCCGATGACAGTACAGTCTGAAAGCGATAACTTCCATGATATCGAAGGAATACCATTCAATTTATTTGATATTTATGATTTACGTTACATATTGATATCTTTTAATTTTTCTAGTTTTATTACTATCGTGCAAATACAAACATTTGTTGTACGTTACAATACTCGAATGCAGAACCTTAATAAATTAACGATTAAAATAGACTAGTGGTCGTTTAATGGTCGAAATTCGAAAAAAATGCACACTTTTTTTTCATGTGCTAATTATATAGATAATGTATTGTATAAATATTGCAGATCGTCGTGAAGTATGAAGAATAAAGAAATAAATAAAAAAAGTGTATGTCTATATTTTTTTATTAATACACTAAGTTGGACAGTTAGAATATCAATCCAACGTCCTCAGGTTGTAATCCCGGCATGAACTTACATTTTTTTTGGAATTGGCGTACGTTTATTTATTAAATGGGTAATAATATCGGCTGACGGTGAAAGGAAATATCATGAGGAAATCTGAACCTGAGAAATGTTCTTGTAGTACCACCGTATATGGAAATATATTTTTTTTTTTCGAACTGATTAGCGTTATGAATAGCGTATTGACCTAGCAAGGTCATAACAGCTTCACCGGACTACTAAGGCGAGCGCTTAAGGCACTCAGCCGATGGGAACATATAGAACTGTGGATTTATTGGAGTTTGAAATCGCCAATACGTCGTGAGTTGACGTGGTGTTTATGACCACAACTTCCTTCGGGAAGACGCCTATGACCCTGCAGTGGGTCTCTTACAGTTAATATCTACTAAACAAAACTATAATAAATAATAGGTTGAGAAATAGACGAGGAAGATGTACTTAAATGTTTTCCCTCTGTCTATTGATATATAGGCAATCATAAAAATCTATGGGATTAAAATATTTTTAAATAATACGTATGTTAACTCCGATTTTGCAACATTCTTCATCGTGTATCTGCTCCTATTTGTCTTAGCGTGATGATATATAGCCTTCATCGATAAATGCTATCTAACACTGAAAAAAAAATTCAAAACGGACTAATAGTACCTGAGATTAGCGTGATTACCAAACAAACAAACACTCCAGCTTTATAATATTACTACAGATATACAGTATATACTGAATGTTCTAAATACACAAACATGTGAAATATATTCTTTTAACATTGAAATTCATACAAAACCCTTTCATTTAAAATTGCAATTAGCATGTCTGCATACGTTAACGACGATATATCCATTGTTCAAAACTAAAGAAAACTCATAAGGTTTTTACTAAAACCAGTAGACCGAAGCCAGTGAGGCCACATTTTAGTGCTGTGAAGCGATCATTGACCGTATTTTTTGTTATAATAAACTTAAAGAATAAAGCGTACGTGGTCGCATATATATTTAATACATTCTATTAATAATATTAACATGGTGGCGACCTATCCCGACTGACGTACACTTTACAAGGACTCATCTGGTACGGTTGTGACACGCTGACAACTTGTAAGCGGCCTTGCGCTGCGTCCTCGCCGTCCGACTGTACTAGCCCTCTTATCTCTTTTGCACACCCTTATAGACTAATGTTGTTATCCCTCTTTACACCACTGCAATCCACAACCTCCCTATGCTAGTCTTGCCGTGTAATAAATCGCGTCCAACGTCAGCCCTCGCAATGCTGTTTCAGACGAGACGAGTTTGCTTGCTCTCGTTGTTATTTTATTTACAAATGAATGGATGTGTTTCATGTGTGTTAAGTTTATTAATAACTTGTTCCTTTTTACCGTATGTATTTTTGTAACTTGCGCTACAGCACTTTTTTATTTATTCACTTTTTGCTATCTCTGGATACAAGGACAACTGGATGGGTTAATTACAATGTTACGGGACTTGAGCGATATATGGCAACAAGTTTAATGTTTAAATATCCTATAAAGATGCTTTCAATTTGCTCAGTTGATGAATATTTATTAGTAGGGCGGGTTTTTCGAGGCGCTGATCTATGTCATGTATGTATCTATATATCTATGTACCATGTTGGTATCTAAAGAAGCATGTATATGTTAATAAATTGTTAATGGTACATAACTAAATATGTTCATATTACATGATTCTTACTAAAGAAACGTTAAGGAAGGTTACAAACCAACGGAATCATCACGTTATAAATATGTAAATTTAATAAAAATAGAGTATTAGATTGAAGAAGCAGTTTGACTAATTGTTCTAAGATTGGGAAACAAAAATTTGTGAATAAGTATCAACCAACATTTTCGCTTTAACAAAATTAATATTTTTCCATCACTATAGGACAGCCAATTACTAATTTGTAATGCAGTTATGTGTCTGTTTCTGCGGCCTAGTGAGTACACTCCCAAGGCACTTCTATTTATAAACTTTAACATGCCATTACCGCTCAAAGCCTCGTAAATTCCTATACTAAAAATATCTAGCAAAAAGTATGGCGAGACATTAAATAAATGGGCGTTCCTTTTTTAAATACTTGTAAAAATACTATCGATTCTAGCTGATTATTTTAGATTTAGGGTATATAGACCTTGGCCGCATACAACCGTAGATACAATGACCCTTCGATTCTCCAATCACTTACATTTTTCGTAAATCCGTGTAGAAATTAAAATTCTACAAACAGGTATTTGCGCTCATTAAAATTAATTAATGATTGTAACAAAGTATTATTTCATTCATCATACCAGTTACTTAATGAAACGATTATGCGAATATACATGGTAAATAGATTCGTTTATATTTATTTAGTTAAGTATAATCAAATTATTAACGTTTATTTATTTAACAGTTTAAATTACAATGTTTGTAACGCTTCTAATAAATTAGGATGTTAATTTTATTGATTTAAGCGACGCGACGATTGACCCTCATTAATATTTCAAATATGTCACTATCACGTTAATATATAGCAATATCCTTGAAAGTTTCTAGGTTAGTTGGTAAGTATTTATTCCTTATAAAATACCAAGACGCTACATCTACTCGACGGTCTAGATCTCATTAGAGACTTGTCACTTGTTCCGTTATGCTAATAGACATTTTTCTTTTTAACAATTATAATGTATTATTTCGTCTTTTTATTCGACTTCGCAACAGAGTTGTCTCTTAATTTAGCTGTATTTTTTAATTGACAATTCTTTTAGCACGGTATGGAAGACTTTGCTTTACGCGTTAAACGTAAAGTAGGTATGTATTTGTGTGTATGTGTAAGTATGTATATGAGTCTGGCTGGGTCTAGTATTATATAAAAATGAGTAAATGTATAGCTAAGTATTTATACTCCGGGACTTCGTATATTATATAGTTTAGGAGCATTCTCATACATTTATAATTTAATGCATATAAGTCAAAGAAGGTTAACTTCCTCCGCATGTGCACACGGATACATGCACTGTTTTTTTCCTTCGTCATTTATGAACCCATTTGGAAATTCTTTTTTAATTAAAAAGAGGATATTATCAATGGAGAGCCATTTTAATTTCGTTAGCATTATTATAACCTTAGATTTCGTAGATACACCATGGAATTTTCAAAGGCTTGTGATAATCCAAGATTAGATAAGTACTTAGGTATTAGAGGTGTCAAGGACGGTCTGCTGCATTTTTTGAAGACGTTTCTATTCTTTGATAAATTTTATAATTGTAAAATAGTATCTTTCGTCTTTGATTTCTAAGTGTGACTAAGTGCAAATGCCAAACAAAAGGGAAAGTGCAAACAAGAATATTTAGTAATAATTTTTAACCGACTTAATTATTGGCTCAGTGGTTTGCGTGATCGTACACCGTGTTGATTGACGTATGTTCAAATCCTTGCAAATGCAAAAAACTCTTGTCTAAAGAAAAAAATATCACGATAGCTTCATCTAATATTTTTATAAGCACTGCGTATTCAGCGATGTGTGTTTTCTTTGTTAAGACAATAAACAACGCCGACGAAGACGCAGGTATCCGGTAGTTATACATGTAACTGAGAATGATTTCGACTTATCACCATGAAAATTGAAACATCTAAGTGTATTCACTGTAAGTCGTTACTACCTGGTGCAGCAAATTAGTGTATTTAAATATTTGCGACGGGAAGATATGCACAATGTCTATTTAGCTACAACTCAACTATTTATTTCAACAAATAGTAATTACAAGAAATAATAATAGCAACAAATAATGACAAACGCGTGCGATGCCGCGAGCGCGGTTAGTATAATTATGTATACAACACCGCCTGTAAAAGTCATCTACCTTAAGCAGTACTTTTTGTATGAATGCAACCGCCATAGACCAGAATAAGGATCTTTCACACTAATATTATATTCTGGGTTCGTACAAGGCATTTCGATACGTGAACGCATCTCGTTAATGGCCCTATTTGCGGCGAGCGGCTCTCATGCCTCACCCCTGATTATAGGCGCCTCGTTAAATAATGAATTACCAAGCTTTATTAATGCGTAACTTTTCCCTGAAGGTTTTTTTGTTCTTTCAACGTAAGAATCACAAAAAGAATCTTAGGATGTTCAGTTGATTATGTATATTAAAGCTATTATGACGATAAATCGATACTTTGTATTGTAATCATCTTTTACGTACGTAGTCATTTTTAGTAGTTTTATTATTTGAACCAAATTACATTGTTTATCGACACATTAAGGCGTTGTCAATGTGCAACATTATGAATGAAGCTTATAAATTACATACAGTACCTGTCCGAGCTTCGCTCAGCTTCTGTCGAATAAAAAAATGTCATGGATTATACTTCGAAAGTAAAACATTACCTAGACATAAAATTTGATCTAGATCGTTAGAGCCGGTTCCGAGAATGCTTGTCTAATATTATTAGATTTACCAAAAAACGTGACATTTTAATAACTGTTTACCACATTACTGTCCAATTTTGTTTTTACTCTATTTAAAAGCAGCTTACATTTTAAAATATTGTATAGATATATACTTAAAAAGGAGTGCGTTTTTATGTACGTATGCGACAGGTTCTACTTCTTTGGGGTATTTACCCGAAAAATTTATAAAGCGGTTTTGTTTTTTTAAATATTTATAAAAAACATCATTTTTACATATTTTGACCGTTTACCAACGAGTCAAACTTTCGAACGACAAAATTATATATTATGGATAAACATCTAAATAAATATAATACACGATATAAAATAATATTTATAAGAAATTGTTTAAACATATAATATTACAAACGAAACTTAATAAAATATCTTTTAGTTTCAAATAACTTGGTGTGTTACATAGACGCGCGATACTTTAAAGCTAAATTACTGTCAAAGATTTCTCATAACTCGTCAAACGAAGTATGACTTCAATAAGTCTGTAGTTTTATCTATAATCTATAGTACTATAAGTCTGTACATCTATTTTTTTATCTTTTCAATTTATATGATAGACATATATTCTAGAGGGTACTGATCACGAATATGTCAATGAAACACCTTTGTCTGTTTGTTAGTTTGTATGTAATGTTTAACTCTGAAACAGTTCCACAGATTTTAATTCAAGTTTGTATATAGGGACAATATATAATTTCGAAATTAATATGCCATACATAATACTAATAATAAAACAATAAAAGAAAAATAAACGCACGTGGAGCCGCGGGCACTGGTAGTTGATATATAACTACTTTATTTATACATTTTATTGTCAGAACCTGAACCAGAACGACACATGTTCTAGTTACTGGACTAAAGTAGTTTTGTATTTAATTTCATAGCTTTACTATAGTTGTAAAATAATATCAGAATATATGTCAATATTTTCTATAGAGCACCGGTCATTTATACTATTGAAAATAACGTTTTCCTCTTTACCTAGTACGTAAATCCTAAATAATAGTATCCACTGACATTTAATTTTCTAGAGCCTACGCTTAACAACGTTCAACCTTTACCAATCAATATAACATAGTTGTATTTTACGTTCATTAATATGTACCGCGAGACATTTTATTACGTGGGTCCAATCAGTTTTATAACAGTAATGTCCCAATGCAGTGCGTTTAATGACCGTTTAATAGCGACTAAGTAGAAAGCATTAATATATAATTAATTTTCTTTTATGGTATTGACACGGAAAAACGGTTCATATTAGTCTTTCTATGTATCGTTATGAAAAGATTACTTTGGTCAGGATGTTGTATTGTTCAAATTGTACCAGATGCTATTGTATATTAGTATATGGAAGCACGTAATATATACTAACGCTGTTCGCTTGCACTGCTATCCTGTGCTATTTAAAAACACCTTTTCTTTAGGTAATTTAATTCCATCGCGTTCTTCTTACCCTCATGTCGCGTAAGTAGGGTCGGCACAACATTCTTGCCTTTTTAATCTTTCAGATGTCATCTCAGTATTCATAACTTTTATACAAAATCTATCCAGTCCGTTACTTTACCTTTCCTCTACTCGTATATCCGTCCATCTTCTTACTTATCTGTTGTTAATTTCAAATAGCATTTATTGATTTAAATGTTATTAATGTTCTAAAAGAAAACACGGTACGTATTTGGTTCTAACATTTTCGTTCTGGAAGTTTTGACCTACGAAATAAACGGCCGAACTAACGAAATAAAAGGAGTGTCTACGACACTCACCATGCTCTCAGGATTTTGCTACAACAGATTACCACTTTTCTCATAATTTGGACGATTTTTTTTAAGGAAGAAAGTTCAATTCCGATGAGGCAATCCAAACCGCTTTGAATGATTTTATTGATTCTCGCTCCCACATTTTTTTCAGCAATGGACAATGAACAATGTTTAAACTACCTATAAAATGGCGAAAGTACATAGTTAGAGTCATAAAATATTTAACCTCATTAATTTTTTTTATACCACGACAGTAGCAAACAAGCATGCGTGCCGCCTGATGTAAAGCGGTCACCGCAGTCTATGGACGCCTGTAACATCAGAAGTGTTACATGTGCGTTGCCGACCCTTAAATAACCTATTTATTTTCCTCTTGAAGCACCCCATACTATAAGTCTCCAGGAAAAACTTCAGC
>MU159747.1:128619-141262 GCA_015888305.1 Antheraea pernyi
GTTCGTGGAACGAAACCCCTTTGGAACCGGACCGTCCGAGACCATTTCGGTTCCAATGTGTGGGGATGAATTCCCTGCCGATGACGAGCAGTACGATGGTGGAAAGCAGCTACAGGTATAATGTTAAACAATTCCTCGGAACCACAACCCATTATACAAACGGTAGAACACACATAAAGAGGCGACGTCTCTCCGTAGACTTAGTGGTTCGATACCGTTTGTAAGCTTTGGATCGTCAACGATTCTCATAGCTCGTCTTTGCGCCGAGTCAAATGGTCCAAGCTGATATCCAGGTGCTCCCGCCCAGAGATGGCAACAGTACTCCATATGCGTCGAACTTGCGTTTTGTACAACAACAGTCTTTGCCCAGGGATGAAGTACCGTTTCCTTATTCCTTATTAAGCTTTATTCAGGATGCCGAGCTTTTTGGATGCCAGCTTAACCTTGGCTTCCAGATGACTGCGAAACTGAACGTCACTAGAGATGTATATATTATGTATGTATAAATTTATTCGCTTTACTTTTCCGTATAAACCTTATTTCATATGTGAGCAGAATCTTTTCTAAGCACTTTAAGAATCGCGTGAATTTCGATCACAAGAGAAATACGATGAACTTTGTCGTAGTGCCCTCATCTCTTAGTTTACGGTTACGTCCAACTATTACATCCCACTCAAAAGACTTAGATATGTTATAAAAACCGTGTGATAGGTAACATTGGACAATTAAAGCGGTATATTAGCTACGGTATTAAGCTTTAATTGCTCGTCACGTACTAATGCGTACTAAGAAAAGCCCCGCCGACCGCTTCATACCACGATTTTAATAACACAAGTTTATTGCCTAGACTTAGCAATATACACAGTCGAATTTATTATATTGCTGTGTCTACAACTATAACTTTAATTTTAATGGGAACCCTAGATATTAACTTTATGAAAATTTTATTGAGTAAGTAACTTTTAGTATTTTTATCCAGTTTTAAAATTATGTTATTCTTTTTCACAAAACTATCTCTGCATTCGCTAGAGAATTACACTTATTAAAACGACAATTTGTTACAACCTGTCGCTTGTGGTGGGTGTAATAAAAGATATTTATGACTAATAATATAAGAGAGTCTTGTATTTTTTCTGAATTTACATACTCGCATTATATTAACATAAGAATTCGACACACTGAAAGACGCTTTTTACTGCAATTTTAAAGTAAAAGCTTGGCAAATTATTGACATAAACATTTAAATTCATGTGATCTATATAACATATTTTAATTAGAATTTACTGATATTTGAAAATCATACTTTTTTATGTCTATACAGATACTGGATAGAACTTCAGACTAGTGCAATGTACTGATGTGAGATCGTAAGTATACAAGCGATATTATACGATCCATTTATTTGCATATTGGCATCATCAAATTCAGAGAGGTGTCACAACCATTTTAACTTAACGCGGTTGTCGGCAGGAGTTGACTGATAGAAATCGTCACGTAAGGAAAAAACGTTATTCTCCTCTGTTTCTTTTCCTCCTTTCAGTTCTCGCTCGCTGTCTCTTTATATTATACTAGCTGTTACCCGCGGCTCCGCACGCTCTTTTTAAAAATTTATTAAAGAAATGTAAAATTGTAAGTGAGTGTGTACATTACAGAAACGTTTTTTCAAAAACATTTGTAACTACGATACGAACGCCATCTACTGTAACATGTAACGTGTACATTAGATATATGAATACTAATAGTATATCGAATGGGATGGGATTTATCATCAGCAACATACCTAGAACGTCAACCTTCTGTATACCAAACTCAGTGCTCACTAACACAATATAAGAAAGTAATGAAAATTATAAACTATACATTATCGAACAATATATCTTAAATCTTTTATTTTAAAGTCTATTGGTCTTAGCGTGATTATATATAGCCTATAGCCTTCCTCGATAAATGAGCTATCTAAAACCGAAAAACTTTCTCAAATCGGACTGGTAGTTCCTGAGATCATAGCGTTCAACCAAACAAACAAACAAACAAACAAACAAACAAACAAACAAACTCTTTAGCTTTATATATTAGTATAGATAAGTGTATGTATATGTGCTAATATCGAATTTTTAGTAAATATGTGTGCTGCCTGTCAATGATATATGTAAAAAGGTGATATACGTAACTTTTTAACATAAAATATCATTATCTGCAGTTTATATAACCTCAATATTAAAGGCGTGGGAATTTCATTACAGTTATTTGTTATTTATGTTGAAACATACTTAAGTTGTAATATCTCATGAATGGTTTTATATTGTTTAATTTTGCGATAAAGATTCGAAATCGAAAACTGCAGTTACTATGCTGATTTCTCAAGAAACTTCTACAATATGGAATCTGAAATATTTGTATCGTATTACAGTTAACACGATACAATGTGAGGATGACATTATTTCGTTTAGTTTTTTTTATTTTATTTAATCTATAACTCACTATTATCTAGCTAAATTTTAAGAAATACATATTCTCCCTATAATTTTAAATCAGACTTTCGATTCCGTAGGTATGAAAATGTTATTTTTTTTGTACTCGGTTACTTGATCAGGCGAATTGTTGTAAAATTTGAAATAATCTTGTTAATACAACTGTATAAAATAACTATGATATAACAGTTTTTAATCCTCCCGTAACGAGAAACTCTCTCACACACTAATTATAATTTATAACGTTCTTTTTGGTCTCGGTTACACGTATTATTATAATCTTTCAACTCGAAGCAAACGTGTCAGATTCCGTTTTGCCGTATGATTTATCGTATGAATGTTCCTACAATTGATTCTCACAGTGTGAAATAGAAATCAAACGTCTTTATACAATATTGAGAGCTTAATTATTTACACTGTTAACCGACCACGCAATAACTTTAGCTGAGTGATAATATGACACTTTCTACGAATAATACTTTTCTAGTTACGTGGTTTTCATCTCTCCTCATGACATGCCCATACCATGCTAACCTATTACTCCTCAACTTCTCTGTCACTGGTGCTATTTCAAACTTCCTCTGATATACTCATTCTTAATTTTATCCATTCTAGTCACACCACACATCCACCTTAACATTCGCATCTCTGCCACATGTAATTTTCTCTCATCCGTCTCTTTCGTAGCCCAGCACTCAGATGCATACAGCATGACTGGTCTTATCATAGCTTTATAAACCTTCCCCTTGAGTTTCAAAGGCATTCGTAGGTCACAAGCTACCCCAGACACATTTCGCCATTTCATCCATCCTGCATTTATTCTGTTCCTCACATCCTTAACAATGCCACCGTCGCTTTGTATCAATGAACCGAGATACCGAAAATTAGAGCAGGCTAGTAAGGAAACACCATTTAAGGTTATAGGAGAAAAACTAGACGTACCACCGAAGTCGCAAAACAAATGTTCAGTTTTTGTTCTACTAATGTTCAAACCAACATTCTCCAGTTTTTCTCGCCATTTTTCCAGCCTACTCTGAATCTCGACAGCATCTTCTCCGATAAGAACAATATCATCAGCAAACAGCATACACCAAGGTGTATCCTCCTGTATGTCTGATGTTAATGCATCCATAACAAGAAGAAATAAATAAGGGCTCAAAGCTGAACCCTGGTGTAAACCTACAGCCACATTGAAATCATCGGTAACTCCAGCTTCGGACCTAACATGTGTTTTGGCTTGACCATACATACCACGAATAAGTTGTAGGTACTTTCCAGGCACTTTTTTCTTTTTCAAAGCCCACCACAAAACATCTCGGGGTACTCGATCATATGCCTTCTCCAGATCAATAAACACCATATGCAAGTTCTTATGTACACGTCTGTAAAAAACTGTTACTGGTCTTAGTAAGCCTGAAACATGGAGTGACAAGTTTGTTATGGTTTCTGGTATTTACATTATGTTAGTATATTATTTGTACTTATAAGGCTATAGACAACATAGAAGTATTGTCTAAAATAGATTTGTTCATTGTTACAAATAATAATACTAGGATTTACTTTATACGAAGAACATAATATTTTTATGATCAATCAATTGAGCGGGGTTATCTCACCCCCTAATAGATAACCATGGTGGTAGAGCCACGCTGAAACTATTACTGGTTTCAGCACGAATGGGTCGGCTCGCCCGGGGTAGTACCACCCTCTCACAGAAAACCGACGTGAAGTAACAGTGCTTGCAATCAGAGGAAGTTTGAAATAGCACCAGTGACAGAGAAGTTGAGGAGTAATAGGTTAGCATGGTATGGGCATGTCATGAGGAGAGATGAAAACCACGTAACTAGAAAAGTGTTGAGTATGTTTGTGGACGGATATACGATGGCAGATTTCAACGTTTTTCTTTCTCCATCTCTCCTTCTCATCCAGTTACTAATATTACAAAATTTGAAGAGTTTGGTTGCTTGAACGCGCTAATCACAGAAAGTACTGGTCCGATTTGAAAAATACAGTGTTATATAGCAATTTATCGAGGAACGTTATAGGCTATATATCATCACGCTAAGACCGATAGGAGCGAAGCACCAATATAGAAAGTGATGTTTCCAAATCGGGGTTAACGTACGTATTATTTAAAAATATATTCACCTTCTACGTAGACGAAGTCGCGAGTTAAAGTTCTTTTAACATAAAATATCATTCTCTGCAGTTTATATAACTTCAATATTAAAGGCGTAGGAATTTCATTAAAGTTATTTGTTATTTGTGTTGAAACATACTTAAGTTGTAATTTCTCGTAAATGGTTTTATATTGTTTAGGTTAAGTTAATTTTGCGATGAAGATTCGAAATCGAAAACTGCAGTTATTATTATTCTGTTTTCTTCAACTTCAACAATATGGAATCTCAAATATTTGTATCGTATTACAGTTAACACGATACAATATGAGGATGACATTATTTAGTTTAGTTTTTTTTTTTATTTAATCTATAACTCACTATTATCTAGCTAAATTTTAAGAAATACATATTCTCCCTATAATTTTAAATCAGACTTTCGATTCCGTAGGTATGAAAATGTTAATTTTTTTGTACTCGTTTAATTGATAAGGCGAATTTTTTTTTTAATTTCAAATAATCTTGTTAATACAACTTTATAAAATAATTATGATATAACAGTTTTTAATCCTCCCGTAACGAGAAACTTTCTCACACACTAATTATAATTTATAACGTTCCTTTTAGCCTCGGTTACACGTATTATTATAATCTTTCAACTCGAAGCAAACGTGTCAGATTCCGTTTTGCCGTATGATTTATCGTATGAATGTTCCTACAATTGATTCTCACAGTGTGAAATAGAAATCAAATGTCTTTATACAATATTGAGAGCTTAATTATCTACACTGTTAACCGACCACGCAATAACTTTAGCTGAGTGATAATATGACATTTTCTACGAATAATATCTTAATTGCATGTGACAAAGTTCACAATAGTACTAAATAAAAATTCGTATAGAGATTTTCAATGATCGCCAAGTCCAATTAAGAAACCATTACTTATAATGACCAATGTAAGAGTCTATTAATAAAAGTTTATTGCTGAATGTATGTAAGCATATTAGTTGCGGTTCCACGTATTTCGCTAATTAATTTTTTGTTCTCAGGACAAGGTTTGCATTCAAACCGTAGTAATATGAAATGGAAGAGAGTAAAAATTTGGGTGAATTATCCCCATATTAAAAGTCAATGAGTGAGATAAAAGACAGTAGAGTGATCTTGAAAAATATTGTCAGAATTGATAGAGTAACGTTTAGTTGTTTAGATGTCATTTTATTTCATCTCATGGTCGTACTATAAAGGGAAGATTTGGTCATATTTTCTTAGTTAGTACACACGTGAAATGTAATCGTAATAGTTTCATATAATATATTACTCAGTCCATCTGGAATTTTCTTTTAGCTGTATGCACTTTCAAATGCGTTTCGATGAAGTATGGATAAGTTGTCGAATGACCATTGAATGCAAGAAGTGTTACCAAGCCCTTCGCTACAGTATCACATGTGAATATACCCTTATAGTGCGTACTACATTTAATTACGAGCTGTATGCATCGAACCCTTTATACCAGTCTTGTATTTCGTTACATAGTATAAAACAAAGTCCCCTACCACGTCTGTCTGTCTGTCTATTCGCGATAAACTCAAAAACTACTGAATAGATACTTATGCGGTTTTCGCCAGTGGATAAAGTGATGCACGAGGAACGTTTTGGTTTATAATACGTCCAGGATTTTTTTATAACCAGGGCGGGACAACGTCTGCCGGGCCCGCTAGTATATAATATTTTAGATTTTATTGGACCTTCGTACAATGAAGGTTATTCACGGCTAATGTGACGGAATAAAGACTCTTTTATTATTAAGCTTATTATACAACTTGCCGTCGAGCATCTCGTACGAAAATTACAGACACTTAACTGGCGTCGAATTGGATAATTATAACTGATGTAATGATATACCACTAGACATAATTTAGTCTAAGTGTCCATTTTTTGTATTCATTTTACATTGTGTCCACACGTGATTCATTCTTAATGATGATGGATTTTATTAAACAATTCCTGAATAGATTATGTAATTATTAAAGATTTTTAATTGTCTGTGTTAATATCCATATTTAAGATATGTAAATATAATACCATATTTCTAAGTAGTAAACATGCGTGCAATCATTGAATAAAACATAAATACAATACCCTACGATATAAATTAAAATAAACTTGCCAATGATTCTTGAACCATGGATTAACTTCTTTATTGGGTCTCGAATATCAGTTACGAGTGTGAAGTGTGGAGTATATAATGATTTTCTATCAAAACCAGTTACGCTAATATCGAAACCATTTAACGGCACGATTTAATAAATAGATTTTAGTGATGTGGTGCTGTAAGGATGATGTGAACCGTTACGTGTGGCGACAAAAATAATTTGAATTGCTAATTATCGTGAGATTCAGTATGTTATTCACACCTTTTTATGGAGTTAAAACAAATGTTTCGATATCTTGTTTACACAAACCCGCGGGCACGTTTTGCACCCCGGTAAAGCGCCAGGGAAAAGGATCAAATAACGCTTCGGGGAGGTAAACTGTTCGCGTATTACTTCATCTTATACATCCATATGCGCTACATCGCCAAAGGGACTACAGTCTGTCATTAGCCCTCCCAGTCCATGATCGGTCCGATACAAATCATTGTAATGGCAGATTATTCTGGATACGAGGGCGAAACACCCGGGAAATGCGCTCTGAGCATCGATTACACACAGGCCACTGTGGTAATTGCGCCGCTCATTGATACCTCACGAAATGTAATTAGGCTTTGTTCCAGCTAACTGCACGAGGATCTTCTCTCGTTGTGTAGTTCCATTATGTCATTAAGTAAATGATGAGTTGCTGGTAATTTAAAGACAAGTACCTAGTAATTTCCATTAAGAGAGTAAAATATTGTACACTTCTATCTTTTCAATCGAATTAATATTAATTCTCGTCTCACATTCTTGAACTGTATGAAGACTGTATCATAGCATACTTAAATCTTTTACTTTCTTAAACAAATTCGGTTTAGTTCAGAGTATAATAGAATAATGAGATATTATTTTCAATAGCTACTAAAACTATATCTATAACGTAAGCTATTATAATAATTAGATTAAATGATTTTTCACTTATAATTACTGGATCAATTGGCGAAATTGCCTGCAACATGCTTAACTAAATCTTAGAAATGGTTTTTATTATGACACTAAAAATGAAGATCCGCATCCGTTTGTCAACCGATATCCTTCTTTTGTTTTATTTTTTTATTTATCATAGGAGGCAAACGAACAGACGGGTCACCCGATGTTAAGTGATCACCGGCGTCCATAGGCACTAGCAACACCAGGGGAGTCGCACGTGCGCTGCCAGCTTGTGTTTGGGGGAGGAGGGAGGGGAGAGGTGAAGTGGGCTTCCGGTGCTCTCACTAACCAAACAAAACGCAACAATGCAAGCACTGTTATATCACGTCGGTTTTCTGTGAGAGGGTACCCCGGACGAGGGAGGGGAGAGGTGAAGTGGGCTTCCGGTGCTCTCACTAACCAAACAAAACGCAACAATGCAAGCACTGTTATATCACGTCGGTTTTCTGTGAGAGGGTACCCCGGACGAGCCTACCCATTCATAATGAAACCAATAATAACTTCAGCATGGTTCTACCACCTACAACTCTTTTTGTTTATTAGCTATTTAAGCAACCTTTAGTTTCATCAATAAATAAAATTAGAGACAGTTTGTTTTTATTTCATAGCACGAGTCGAAACCTTTGTATATAAGTCTCAATTCGTTATACTTCACGATCCTTTCGTATACTAATGTACAATATTAGTTCATTGTTGATCTAAGGCAGTGTTTTTCAAACATTTTCTCGACACGGCCCCTTTACTATGAAGAAATATTTCGTGACCCCCTACCCGTTGCTTTTATTTCATGTATTTTATTTTGTGACAAATATTCAATTTACCATATTTATTCATTTTCATAATTAGGGTTCGGATAAATACATAACAGTTCTCCAAAGTTTTTTTTAAATGTTTTGTTTATTTAATACAAATGGTATGTGCTTTAGTTAACATTTTTCTTAATAAATCTTTTAAAACTTTATTGTTTTTTTACTGCAGTAGCATTCCTAAACTTTTGCAACTCTGCTATAGAAGCTTCGCGACCCCCCTAAAGAGGCTTTACAACCCCCACACTTTGTAAAACACTGGTCTAAAGAATCTCAATAATATTGAAACTTAAATCACTAATTAATCATGGTCCACTTTCAACTACGACGATCACTAGTTTAATTAATTTTACCTTCTCTAGTACTGTTAGTCTAAAAACCTACATTAAATAAATTACGGAAATTAATTGAAACCTTATTACACATACAATCATTTCTCTATACACGTTTACTATTTATACAAATCTCATTACTTAAGATGGGATTACTAGAACATCCGACACCAATACGCAGTATATAATTACGAAGTCTTGTAAATAGACAAACGAGACGCGAAGAAACACTTACCTGTTAAAGACCTTGTTGTTGGATTTAATATCGTCTAACTAGTGTGTTACTTATATAAGAATCTCGTGCGCCGTTTAATGTGATCGATATAGAAGAATAAATATGTGTCACCCCGTTAGCCGATGTCAGTGTTAATACAGTTGTACGTAGTTCGGAGCCACGATAACCTATCCGGTCGTAACCTCGGTAAAGCGTAGAGAGACGTCAGGCATTATCGTATCTAATCGGGTTCGCACGCGGCGCGGTGGCTAAATCATTCGTTTATTGATTTCCGATGTCGCGGTCGTGATCGGGCGCTGGATTCAACGTTCGCGTCGGCGTGACAGTGCCGCTATTGTCGGGAGAGACGGCGGCGCGCGTCTCGACCGCGCGTAGTCTTTATTCGTGATTAAACGTTTTGAATTCCAACAATATCATCCAAACTGTCCGATTCAATCTGCACTCGTCGAACGATTCTCATCTCGTATCAACCTATCTGCCAATTGAATACCAATCATAATTAAAGTTTTATACGTTTCGTACCCTAGAAATTATTTAACCGACGGTAATAAATTTTCTATTTATGTCCGTGAAATTTTAATTCTTAATCATTGATGTGATTAAGATAATCAACAAGACATTCTGGTAGTGACATCGAAAACCATTTAAGTTCTTACTATGTCAAATTCTTTTTCTCTTTGCACAATGGATTTATAGTTACTCTCGCCGGTATGTTCGATAAAAACGGCATGTTGGTAAATGTTTGCTTTTATTGTACAATTAGGTTACACTGGGTTGTAATAAGGAGGCAATTTCTTGTGATATGATAATGTTCTTTGTTAAGGACCCATTATTAAGATCTCTTTACTATGACTCGCCGCGTGAAAAATTTACTTTCAGCATCAATTTGGCAATGTTTAATAGTATTATTGTTATAGCTATACAACTAACATCTGTTACAGGTACAATGATTTAGTTTATATGTGACTATCAGGGTTGCCATTTTATAGTTTATTCAAAAATATTTAAAAGAACTATCATTTATATAAAACAAGGTAGTAAGCTAGTAACCCTTAGTCCGTTATTCATTATTTTTTTCTTTTTTACCACGACTTATAACCCTTAGTCCGTTATTCATTTTTTTTTTTTTTACCACGACTTATATGTAAATATATTTATTTATAAGGAAATAAATCATTTTTGAAGTATGCATATTATAGATATTGGAAAAAAATTGCTACGGGATTAAACGGTATAAACTACACAAGGCAGTTCCATACGAAATCAACAAATTGTGAAACTCGGTCTATTTTAAATTTCGTTTCAGCTTCGTAGGAATTTTATATAAGGTTCCAAATATTAAAATACAAAATATTCCCCCTTTATGAGCTAGTTTTATAAAATATTAAAGCAATTGAGATCTTTTATTATTAAGCTTATTATACAACTTGCCGTCGAGCATCTCGTACGAAAATTACAGACACTTAACTGGCGTCGAATTGGATAATTATAACTGATGTAATGATATACCACTAGACATAATTTAGTCTAAGTGTCCATTTTTTGTATTCATTTTACATTGTGTCCACACGTGATTCATTCTTAATGATGATGGATTTTATTAAACAATTCCTGAATAGATTATGTAATTATTAAAGATTTTTAATTGTCTGTGTTAATATCCATATTTAAGATATGTAAATATAATACCATATTTCTAAGTAGTAAACATGCGTGCAATCATTGAATAAAACATAAATACAATACCCTACGATATAAATTAAAATAAACTTGCCAATGATTCTTGAACCATGGATTAACTTCTTTATTGGGTCTCGAATATCAGTTACGAGTGTGAAGTGTGGAGTATATAATGATTTTCTATCAAAACCAGTTACGCTAATATCGAAACCATTTAACGGCACGATTTAATAAATAGATTTTAGTGATGTGGTGCTGTAAGGATGATGTGAACCGTTATGTGTGGCGACAAAAATAATTTGAATTGCTAATTATCGTGAGATTCAGTATGTTATTCACACCTTTTTATGGAGTTAAAACAAATGTTTCGATATCTTGTTTACACAAACCCGCGGGCACGTTTTGCACCCCGATAAAGCGCCAGGGAGAGAACCAAATAACGCTTCGGGGTGGTAAACTGCTCGCGTATTACTTCATCTTATACGTCCATATGCACTACAACGCCAAAGGGACTACAGTCTGTCATTAGCCCTCCCAGTCCATGATCGGTCCGATACAAATCATTGTAATGGCAGATTATTCTGGATACGAGGGCGAAACACCCGGGAAATGCGCTCTGAGCATCGATTACACACAGGCCACTGTGGTAATTGCGCCGCTCATTGATACCTCACGAAATGTAATTAGGCTTTGTTCCAGCTAACTGCACGAGGATCTTCTCTCGTTGTGTACTTCCATTATGTCATTAAGTAAATGATGAGTTGCTGGTAATTTAAAGACAAGCACCTAGTAATTTCCATTAAGAGAGTAAAATATTGTACACTTCTATCTTTTCAATCGAATTAATATTAATTCTCGTCTCACATTCTTGAACTGTATGAAGACTGTATCATAGCATACTTAAATCTTTTACTTTCTTAAACAAATTCGGTTTAGTTCAGAGTATAATAGAATAATGAGATATTATTTTCAATAGCTACTAAAACTATATCTATAACGTAAGCTATTATAATAATTAGATTAAATGATTTTTCACTTATAATTACTGGATCAATTGGCGAAATTGCCTGCAACATGCTTAACTAAATCTTAGAAATGGTTTTTATTATGACACTAAAAATGAAGATCCGCATCCGTTAGTCAACCGATATCCTTCTTTTGTTTTATTTTTTTATTTATCATAGGAGGCAAACGAACAGACGGGTCACCCGATGTTAAGTGATCACCGGCGTCCATAGGCACTAGCAACACCAGGGGAGTCGCACGTGCGCTGCCAGCTTGTGTTTGGGGGAGGAGGGAGGGGAGAGGTGAAGTGGGCTTCCGGTGCTCTCACTAACCAAACAAAACGCAACAATGCAAGCACTGTTATATCACGTCGGTTTTCTGTGAGAGGGTACCCCGGACGAGCCTACCCATTCATAATGAAACCAATAATAACTTCAGCATGGTTCTACCACCTACAACTCTTTTTGTTTATTAGCTATTTAAGCAACCTTTAGTTTCATCAATAAATAAAATTAGAGACAGTTTGTTTTTATTTCATAGCACGAGTCGAAACCTTTGTATATAAGTCTCAATTCGTTATACTTCACGATCCTTTCGTATACTAATGTACAATATTAGTTCATTGTTGAGATATTTTAAGATAGATTGTTGGAGTTTATTACTTCAGGGTTTCAACGGATTTTTTAAATCGATATCCTTTTATTCCGATTTGAAATGCAACAGTTGAGGTTCTAACGTTGAAACCCTGAAGTAATAAACTCCAACAATCTATCTTAAAATATCAAATAATTGTACCTACTATAAAGTCAATCTATACATGAGTAATATGATACTTAATGTCTAATATAAAGCGAATCGATTATGACTCGATGG